>JAMKQA010051442.1:0-33193 GCA_024699735.1 Posidonia australis | reverse complement strand
AGGTCCCAACTGAGTTTGTATTTGATCGGGTAAACTATTTTCCCATAAGCAAAAAATCTAACATTAGGGACCTCCTTACTAGGAAAAATCTTAATCCTTACCCTGGAAAACCCCAAAAAATTCACTCTGTCAATAGATAGATCTACTTCCAGTAGATCTGAAAAATCTAAAACCAGTCTATAAAATACTTCTGTGCACCATAAATGGTGGGGAATCCCTTCCAACCTGATCCAGGTCCCCTCTTCCTTCAGAGAAAGCACTGCATTGGAACTAGGCGTCCAATGAACAAACGATGCGGAGAGGGACTGGAGGGAGGACTCAAAACGACATAGTATATCATTTTTAATCTTAATGGAAGGAAATTTTAATAAAAATTTTCCTGGAGAAAAGTCAGAAATCTCTACTTTAACATGTAGAGGCCAGTTGTTAAGGATGTGCTGCGATAGAGTGTCAGAAGAAAGAAAAGAGGAGTGATCAGTGACTATCGCACAACGAGAGTAATGTATCGTGAGGTCACAGGAGGCGTCAGAGGGGTAGATAACAATGGGGTTTTGGGGTGAGAAACCAGCCATTATAGAATAAGATCTGGGCTCCTGAAAAAAGTCGCAAAAAGCTACTGAATGAGTAGATGCTTTACATCTATAACGAGCACCAGTAAATCTACAGTTGTTCTTAATATGACCACGCAAACCACACTTAAAACAACGTTTATTATCACGACAGAAGCGTACCAGAGGGGAAGGAACTTTCTTCTTCTTCTCCACCAACGTCCACCCAAGAGAACCAGCCTCAGAGACGGCAACACTATCAAATGAATTTTTAGTAGAGAAAGAACGATGCAAAGCGGCAAAACACGAGCCACCTCACAATTTCTCAGTATCCTCAATAAAGTGGTCGGAAGAAATCTCTGTCGCAGAGATTTCTGTCAGAAAATTCGGCAAAAAATTATTTTTTTCTGGGGAAGGGGAGAAGTTTCCATTCCCGGGCAGAGGAGCCACCTCAGCATTAATGTCAGATAAGACGTGAGAAGAGCAGGAGGCAGAAATGTTAAGCACGTCGTCAGACGTGCGAATAACCGAGGGCCCCACCGAATCAACAGGCGGAGGAAAAGCAATTGATTTATCGTAATTAATCTCGGAATTATCATTTAAACCCCCTCCATTACGCCTAAAAATATTAATCACCTCATTAAAATCAGGGGAGAATACCCCCACACAGAACACGAGGAGTTAGAGAAACTTGGCTTCTCTTTCACGCTGCTCCTTGAACCAGGAACCTCTCTCCGACGGCTCACCGGCGGGAGAGAGATCGTCGGAGCAAAGGGGGAAAATATAGGGTCTACACAAACAGAAGGCAGAAAATCTGAGCGGATAGCTCCAAGGGATCAAGGAAAAATCCCCAAAACAGATCTAAAAACTAAAGACATGCCATCCGTAGCAAAAAAACCAGGAAAACCATGTACTGAAGTAGAAATATGCTCAAAAATCACCGAACCATAAGCAGCAATAATATCCGAACACAATGAGCATGAAACCACCGAGTTCAACCAGATCGACGACAGATATTTACTAAAATAAGAGCAATCCACAATAATATCCACTGCAAATTTAGAATAGTATCTCAGGCAAGAAATAGGACCGTATTTAACCAACAGAAGGCCAGATCTAGACGATTGGGGGTCGTCCGAGGTGGATCTACCCCGAAAAGAACCAAGTGGAGGAGAAGGAGCTTTCCACCGACCGCAGGAGACAAATCGGAGATCTGGAAGAGAAGAAGATACTTTCCTCTTCCGACTTCCCTGAACAGGAGTCGTCGGAGAAGAAAGGGGGAAAGATATTACCAACCGACGTCGCGCCTTCACAGGCGAAGGGCTCGCAGAGAGCACCTCACCTACCAGATCAGCCTTGCGCGAGCGGAGGTTATAAGGAGGAGGATCACGGCGACCGCAGGGTTTGCGACGACCAGCCGCCATAGGGTTTGCGACGACCAGCCGCCATAGGGTTTCGCGGGGGTGAATCGCACAGAGCTTGAGCACAGGGTTACACACACTTTTTCGCGAGAGCTTTCTTTTCTTTCTTTAGAGGAAGTTTTCAGTAGAGGTTAAATCTATTGGAGGTTATGAAACCACACAGCTTTGGACGACTCCACAATTAGAGTTGGTTTGGCAAGTGACCTATTCATTTTTTATCTATTCCATTATTTGGTTGGCCTTTTCGGCAACTGTTGTACTTCCATTTGGGAATTGATCTCATCTTTCCACCATGTATACTAATTACAATTTTATATTCTTTGTTTTCTGAGCAGATCTATCTTTTTTGTTCTTATTGTTCTCTTTTCATATGTCTTATTATATAATTCTTAATAACTCAACAAAGATATATTAAATGTCCTAAATGTTTTATGAAGTTAATAAAAAAAGTTATAAATTACAGTATGATGAGCTCAAAAATGATTGTTTCCTAGAGGTGGGGTTTCTGTTACTAATTTGAATAAACCATTGTTCATGATTAAGGTACTTCTCAGTTCAACTTTTTTGGTTTATATTCTGGCGTGTGTCACTTTTTCTGTTAAGTTGAACCAAATGGTCACCAGAAAAAATCCTTTTGTAAAGCTGAGAATCTGCCCTTTTCAACAGAAAATCAATACCTGTGACAACTCGGTTTTTTCACATTTTTTTTTTGGCAGAAGTAGTTTTCCCAAAAGTTGAAGTAAACTTTACCTATATCTTCTTGAATAATGTAATATATTTCTGACACTCTTGCTTTAGAAAAACTAGTCATTTGATCTTCATGAATGTGTACTTTTTCGCTTAGGCTCCATTTAGAGCTACAACTTTTGACAAAAATTGTTTGTTCAGAAAAAGGCTATAATCCAAACAGATATTTCTTCTGGAGTTTTTTTTTTTCTGAAAAAGTAGTGATCAACTTTTTTTGTGGTTTTCAACTTTAAAAAAATGGTTTTTGATTAAAAATTGTAATCCCAAATGTAGTTCTAAACAAGGTCTTAGTAAACAAAGCATCTTTTCTTATTATTGTATATGACCATAACATGCATAGCACGCATGTATAAGTTTCAACTAATTCATTGAAAAGTTGATAGAGGATTTTGATATTTGCTTATATTCTTGTCTACTGTCTATCCAGGCTTTAAAAATGCAAAGATGGTGAGCATTGAGGTACTTAAAGACCTGCCTTTACTGCAAGATGGTGATAGATCTAGAGGTGATGGTAGAGGGCGTGGAAGATTTGGAGGTAGAGGAGGTTTCTCTTACAGAAGAGGTGGTAATACTTTTGGCAGAAGAAATGGAGGTGACGACAGGGCTGGTAGTGGAGGTGGTGGCAGTGGAAGATTCAGTTGTTGGAACTGAAAATTGTGAAATAGAAATAATGACCAATTGGGCATACTGATTTGTTGGATTCTTTTGGATCGACCCAATTAAGGGTTCGTTGTAACATCAGCTCTTATAGGGTCTTTTGGTTTTTCCATTTTTTTTCTATCTACAAAAAGTAAGCTGACACAGTTTTGTAACATTACATTTTTGGATATATAATTTAAGGGAGATTTGAGTAATTTGTATATCTCAAGCTTACGAGTGTACTCTTGAAGATGAGTGGTTTATTTTGGCAGGTATGTTCCTTGTACCTTTTTTGCCTGAATTTTCCAATGCTGTTATCCACAGTAAATATTATCTGCTTGGTCGAAGATTTTTCTAAATCATACCATGATGATAAAACCGGATTGGTAGATGAAAGCTTTGAAAATGTTAGTCTGCCAACCATAGAGCTCTCGATGGTTGCAATTCGAGTCTTTATGTCAAGTTTTCAAGTATGATTCCTGCTAACTAATTTACAGCAGTTGATTGCGTTTTGATTAGATAAGCTACTTGGAATATAGGAATACTAACAAGATAACAAGGCAGAATGATATTAAAAATTAACGCAATATGTTTAAATAATCTATTAGGTAGGTCAGATATAAAAGTAAATTAAAAACATTGGCTATAAACTATGTACAAGGGAAATTTAAGGTTTGATCAGTGCCTATGAAAGATAAGGTTGTAGATGTAAAAAGAACAGACCATAGAATGATAAAGATAGAAGTTGTAATGAGATAAAGGTAATTGATATGATTAGTGCCTATGCAATCTGTGGAATGAAAAGGAAAAACTACTATATTATTTCATAACAAAGGATTACAATCTTCTATATATAGGAGAAAATATACTTAACCCACAAGTAACCTATTAACTAGATAACATAAAAATTCATATAATGATCTATTTATTTTAACACTCCTCAAACTGAAGCATCTAACATGCACAGCTTGTTACATAAATGAATACGAAGAAGAAAACTTGATCCAAAAAACATACTAACAGGACAGTCAGACTATTGCATCAACACGTGAACTCGACAGGTTTACACAACGGAGACAACGTAAGATCAGAAACGTCAATAAGTAGCTGAATTGCTACACCAACACGTGTAGACGTGACATGTCCACACAACAGATACAACATCGTCAAAGACAAGTATATTTTTTTTTTATGTCATCTTCTTCTCACACTTTTCTCTCTCTTTTTTTATGTCTTCCCTTTTTTTCATTCTCTCTTTCTCTTCCTTTTTTTTTTTCCTTTTTTCATTCTCTCTCTTCTCCCTCCTCACTGTTTCTTCTTCTTCCTCCTCACCCGACAACAGAGGATCTATGGTGGAGACAGCAGAATGGTCCACCGGAGGCAGCCGGATTACTCGACGAGGCTTGGGAGCTCAATTGGAGGCATCCCCGAAGGTTGGCGGTGCGTAGGAAAGGCCCTGCACGGCCCGATGACACGACTGGGAGGGCCTGGGAGAGCCGGAGGTGCTGCTGGACTTACTTGCAGGGCGTGACAGCGCAGGAGAACCAGACAACGTGGCGGGAAGAGCATGTGGGAGGCTACAATGACGCAGGAACTCTCCTCCTTCCTCTCTCCCTTTCTTTTCTTTTTTTTAAAAATATATTGGATGGTTGATGGTTGGAGAAGAGAAATCAGGGCTATCGACACTGGAGACGGCCTGAGACGACGAACGACTGCTTTGGGGGGCTGGACTGCCCCTATCGGCGGGACTGGAGGAGATTGAAGGGGCCGCGGTTGGCCTAGATGGTACCTCCGGTGGCTTGGACTGGTCTACGACGATGGGAGGAAGGCCTGGACTGGCCAGCGATGGCTGGAGGAGGGCCAGAGCTGCTGGACAACGCCGACTGGAGCCTGGACGACGACGGACACAGCGGTCGACGGTGCAGAGACAATGGACTGGCCAGCGGATGTCACAGGTTAGGGTTTTTTCTCACGGGACAGGGAGAAGACGAAGAAATGGGAACGGACAGAGGACTTGTGGTGTTTTCCTCACGGGACTGCCACTGTTGTCGATAGTGGATCTACGACGACGACGACTACTGCATTGTTTCTCTCTCTTTCTCTCAAACCGTAGGTTTTTTCCTAGACTCTGATACCATGTGGAATGAAAAGGAAAAACTACTATATTATTTCATAACGAAGGATTACAATCTCCTACATATAGGAGAAGATATACTTAACCTACAAGTAACCTATTAACTGGATAACAAAAAGATCCATATAAGGATCCATTTATTCTAACACAATCCAAGTAGGGTCAGACGGAAAATTTGAAAAATATAGATAGATTATTAAGGTTTGCTTAATAGAAAAAAACTCTTTCCATATGAGGAAGGGCTTCCGTTTTACATTATGCTTTGGCTTTTGACTCTTTAACATCAAATACATCTTTTAAAAAGAATAAAGAACATTTAATTGTATTTCCAAATATTGGCCAAAGAGTTTTTTTTCCCCTTTGCTAGAAAAATGAACCAAAGAAGTTATAAAGATTGTGAAGTAAATACCAGAGGAGAGTTTAAAGAATAACATATTGCCAGCACAAGATGTAAGTAATAGAAAATGTAAGAACTAACACAAATAACAAAGACATTTAAAAGTTGACGTCGAAATTTGAAAGGTCAGAAACAAAATTTCACAGACCGGTTGTTATGAGAAGGAAAATTAGAATGACGATAAAACAAATAAAATGTGGAAACAAATGAACATGTGTTAGAGGAAATTGCTAAAGTAACTTGTGTACCTAAATGGATAGCACTACAAGGTAAGGGAACTTGGTGGTAGAATGAGAATGTCTGGGATTTTTTTTTTTCAAATATGCTATTAAAATTATCCCAAAGTGTGGGACTACAAGAAAATATAAATTAGCAAAAAACGAATCTACAAATATAGTAATTGATGTTAAGGTAAAAGACACAATTTAGCAAGATCTTAGTAATTGCAAATGAAATCGTTGTTACAACCATGTCCTTTCTTTAACATAACAACACAACTATGATGATATGAACTTTGTTCCGCACAGAAACTCAAGAAAATGTTTTGATATTTCAACAGAACTTTATTTTAATGATTCGAAAGAACAGATACAACAATTTAATATTATTTTAAATGAAACGCGATGGTTAAGACAAAAGACAAAGCTGACAGTCGATCACAATTTCTACCCGGCTGGTTACAATGGCAAAGGCATAACAGACTTGAATTAGCAATGTATCCATACCAATCCATCGGTGCAAGTTACAACAAAACTTCAGATTTTCCAACAAATGCTGATGACGAACAATAAGAAACAACAATATGCCAAAGTCGATGTCGTGAATTGGTGATGAGCAGTCTGCTTCCAAGGCGTGTCTGGACGCATAATCCACATTTCATACAAAGGTTGAAAACAGGGGCTTCCTAAGATGTTAAGACTGCAGTTTTCATCCAATGAAACTTTGAATCATTATCCCCACCTTAAGATGGCAGAACCCCATGTAACACCAGCTCCAAATCCAGCAGTAGCAATGATATGTCCAGGCTGCACCTTACCACTTCTAACAGCTTCATCCAATGCAAGAGGAATGGAAGCAGCACTAGTGTTTCCATAATTAGCCAGATTTGATATGACCTTCTCGGATGGAATCTGTAAGCGGCTTGCAGCTGCATCTATTATCCGTTGGTTCGCCTAAATGGAAATTAATATTTGCTTCCATTAAGATCCAAGTACATTTTAAAGTTTAATGAGAGAAAAAGAGGAATTTCTACATACCTGATGGAGTAGAAGCCAATCAACATCAGAAGTTGAAAGACCAGCCTCTTCGAGTGCAGCCTCAATGGAAGGTGGCACACATCGTACAGCAAACCGGAATACTTCCTTACCATTCATATATAAACAAGAATAGGATGATTTTTTTGGAGGAAACACTGGTGCACCATTCTGGTTTGAGGTAATCTCATTTTCTTCTGTCTTTATAATGGAATTTAGGTGCCTGCATTGGAGTTACAAGATTACAAGTGAACAGAAGCTAACGATCAGATTCTAAGAGCAATTGAGGATGTGTATAGGTACTTCTGTCCATGTCCATCAGTATGCACGTCAAATCCAAGCAAACAGTCAACATTGCTACTACAAGCCTGCATAACAATGAATCCCGTTTTAGCAGATAAATATATTAACACACATGATAAATGATTGGAAATTAGTATAACATTTAATGCCTAGAACAACTATAGATATAGACTATTTACTATAAAACAATCAACTGCTAAAATAAGATTAAATAAAAAAATACATTAACGCTGAAGAAAACCGTTTTTGTCAAACTAATTTTGGGAAAAAAAATGCAATTGCAGTTGTCATTTGTATCCTGCAAAAGTAGGTCGAGAGATGATTTCCCATAGGGAACCTTTGGGAAGAACCATAATTATAAACAACGAGAAAATCCTTATGATTTCTTCAACAGTAAACAGTTTTCAAGAAGGTGGATTCCAACCCAACGCAAGTTGTGCAAGGACTGACATCCTAAGTTCTTCTCAATATAGTGTTCACTGATTTTCCATGCTCCCTAACTACGACCATAAAGCACATAAGCATCTTGTAATTGGAAAGTGCAATTCTAGCAAATATTCCTAGGAAAACGTGTTGATATTAGGTACAAGTACATTCTGAGAACAGGTTTCACATTTTTTCTTCAACCAATCCTCGGACTGCAGTGAATGGGGTCACCTTCTCTGTGATGAACTCCTACATCCACAGTGAGCGAAGGTTTTCTGGCTGATCAGGGTGTAGCAACTAAACATGAAATAACCACCAGAAATATTTATCTTGGGATAGCCTACACCCCATGGAGTTAACTGCATGCCATTCTAGCACAATATTTACTAGTTGCAAGTTTTTAGTTTTAATGCCTCAAAAATGAAAAACGTAGGCCATCTCAGACATGTCTATCCATTTTATCAGGTAACCTCGACATTCCTGTTGGTTGCGTGACTCCAGAGCTTCTCATCATATTCCTATGATTGCTGACATTTCTCCTTTATCTTCATGTATAACATCTTCCTTGCAATTTCCTAGTACTGCAGAAGCAATATTCACTTCATTTCTAAGCAAGGTCAATTAGGTTACTCCACATTTTACCACTCTCTTTAGTTTTTCATGTTCCAAAATTATCTTTGGATTTTTTTTCAGTTAGGCAACATATTATTGTTGAGGGTTGCCTTTGTTCTTGACTGATACAACACATATGCACCCTATCGACAGGTTGTCATGGATGATTTTGGTCCCATGCATTATTCCTTCGAGTAGAAGGTGGCTCTTCCAGAAGCTTGGCTCCATCACAACACAAGTGCACAGCCAATATTCTTGCTTATGCTAAAAAGAACTTGCAAATGGTTGCTTGCAACTTTGTGTCGATGATATCCTTGTTTATCCTACTAGCCACAACCATCGTGTGCCTAGCCCAGTTGAATGGAAATGTATTTTATTGTGTCATATGGTTCAGAAAATTGGTAATAGTAATCAAAATCAGATTGCAATTAACAATTATACAACTAATTGGCCAACTACTCAGGTGATCAAACTAATTAATTGGCTTGATCAGCAAACAATTGAAGCTACCGGTTTGATTAATCAGATGACCAAAAAGATTTTCTGACCAGAGTGTCAACAAGTTAATTTGGTAGTTAGATCTTCGTTATTGTGTAATTAAATAGGTTATTGGCCAAAGGGAGGTTAAGATGTAAACCAAAGTAGGTTAAAAATATAGCTCAAAGTGATATAGGAAGCAACGTGCATGTAACATGATCAGCATATGACCCACATCTTGCACGTATAGGAACCATGTCTGGATTTGTCATTTTAACCTGTATTAGTAATGACTCATGTTCAGGTTGGTGTAAAACGTGTCTGGTTGGTATGCATTCGACCAAAACACAGATCATCAACTCGTTGTGTGAGCACTATCTGAACCTCCTTGCAATTGTTTACTGTATGCATCTTGTGCAAGTTCTATGGTATCCCAGTCAATATGCCTAGATCATTGTTTTCCTGCTGAGCATCTCTTCATTTGTAGGTTAGTTTGACGCTACATGGGATATAGCTTCATGATCACTGATTTATATACACACTAGATAATACATTATCTTAGTTCTATCTTTAGGGTGATAAAAAAACAGATTAATGTCTTTCATTCAATGTAGAGGTTAAATTCCACATTAGCTGTTACTGGGATTGAGGTTGTCTAGCTTGGTTTGCTCCTTAAATATTTACGCACAACATTTTAACGAATTACCATCTTCTATGAAAAACCCTATGTTACTCCAGACTGCATTTGATGTAGTAAAGTATAAGCAATCAAATACATTGATATTGACTCTTTCCTTTATGGAATCACCACATAACTACGATTAAGTTTGTATTTGGAAATGCTTTTTCCTACGCAACTTATTGGAAAAAGTTGTTTTTTTGTTAAGTCATACTACTTGAAGTTTTTATAGATGTAAAGAAAAGCCAGTTTAGTTTGCATTGCCAATAAGTACTTATAGGTTAATCAAAAAACTATATTGCCCTCAAATAACCACCGACATTGTTCACGCCTCCACCATTGCTGGAATCAACTGTCACCATTGGAGTTTGTCATTGGAGATCGTTGCCACCGTCGCTATCATCGCTGTTTGGCGGTAGTGGATTCCAACACCATTAGAGTTCACCATTGTTACCATGACTGACGTTGGAGTTCGCTGTTGTCACCGCCACCACTGTCGGAGTTCACTTTCAACGTCGTTGAAATCTACGGCCATCATTGGAGATCGCCAACATCATCAAAATCTACCACCACTGGAATCCACTGTAGGAAGGCCTAACAGGGCCACCACAGCCAGCAATAGCCATAAGGGAGGAACTTCATATTGTAATTTTGTTAGGTTTACGTTGTAATTAAAACCAACTTCTGAGAATATTATTGGAAAATTAAGAGACTAATGTTTATAACTTTTCAAAAAAACTAATACCCATTAGTTTTTCAAAAAGCTATCCAACAACTCCCAATATACTAAAAAGCTACAGCTAGCTTTTTGAAAAAGTTTGTGTGTCAGACACCATTTGGAAACACTTATTGGACAATAAGCGCTTGACACAATAAACTAGCACACAAAAAAAATGTTTCCAAACGTTATTTAGATGACTCGCTAGATGTCCATCTCAACTTCTTGATTTACTCACCAAGCCTCAAACTGTTGTCCAGTATGTCTATAATAAAAATCTCGGATGCAAATGCACCAGGAGTTTTAAGGGACATTCTCAAAGCAAATGTTTCTAAATTGTTCCACATGCACATTGTATCAAGGAACATTCTGATTTTCCCACTTGTGTATCTATACCCTAGAAGGACTCATAATAGTCAATACAACTATCTCATCTTAGCTCTCAATTCTATCATGTTAATGACAAAGCTAAAATTATATCCTAAGTCTTTGTCCATCTCAATGTACTAAGATGCAATAATTAGATGCACATATGCCTTTACATGGGGTGTCTCCTTTCAAGACTTTGCCACAAATCTAATCATTTAGGCACTCTTGTAATGACGATTTCATGGTTTTTTTAATGGGTCTTGACCCTTAGACTCATTGTCATTTATTGTATGCTTATATGGAAGAGATGCATTTTTACTTGAATCAAGGAGCCACATTATCAACTATATTAATAAATAGAAGATATACTACAAGATGGACGTGTGGAAGTGAGCCACAACATTATTCTCATCTGGAAGACAAGATCTGGAAGAAATGAATTAAATGTTAATATGTTATCTGTTATAATAGTTAGGGATGTATTTTATGGTTAAACGGATTATTAGATATTCGTATATCCAAGAGGTGTCTAATACCTATATATATGTAATTCCTACTAATCAATAGAGAACTTTTGGGTTTTCTCTCATAACATGGTACCAGAGCACAGGGAGAAACCATAAAAAAAACCCTAACCGCCTGTCACTGCCAACTCCGCCGCCGCCGGCCACCTGTCCTGTCGCCTTTTGCCTTCCCTCTACCCCCGGACTCCCTGCCTACGTGCCCCAAGGCATCTTCTGCCGGCGACAGGCTCGTACGTGGCCTGCAGTCCGCAGTCAGCCGTTCTGCCGCCATCGCCGGCTGTACGGCGTCACCAGCACATGCTCTGCCACCGGTGCTCCTCCCGTCCCATTGTTAGGGCAGTCTAGCCCTTCTAGGTCATGTTTTAGGCCCCTTTTCCGTCTCCAGTTGGTGTTGTGTGTGGATACGTTACATCAACACAACGTGGTGAGCAGTTGGTCTATTTTCTTTGTAGTTTTCAGACCATCTATTTGTGATTCACTACTGAAAATCAATGATGATATCATCTCATGATTCGTTTGTTAAAAACATGAGTGGTACATCTAAGAAACTCTCTGACCCTAACTATCATCTGTGGTCCCAGAGTTTTGAGGCATTTGTTTTGACACACAGAAAATTGAAGCACCTTACAGATTCTCTTCCGGATGTCAAATATGAGATTTATGAAGATTAGTTGGCCGATGATGCAGCAATTATTACTTGGATGGCAAATAGCATGGAACCTTCTGTTGCACGTGGTGTCATATCATTGCGGCCAAC
Organism: Posidonia australis; assembly: GCA_024699735.1. Taxonomy (NCBI): domain Eukaryota; kingdom Viridiplantae; phylum Streptophyta; class Magnoliopsida; order Alismatales; family Posidoniaceae; genus Posidonia; species Posidonia australis. Next base: position 21,189 of record JAMKQA010051442.1, on the reverse strand, counting down.
AAAGAAGATTTGGGATACCCTTCGACTTACATATAGGCATGAAAAGAATATCTCCAGAGTCTGAGATTTATGAGCTGCTTTTCACTCTACGATAGGGGAACAAATCTGTCCAAGATCTTTTCACTGTTCTTCGAGCTTTACTGGAGGAGTTGGATGTTCATCAGCCTCTGACAGTTGATATCACCTGCTTACGTCAGTACCGTGAAGAATTAGCGGTTGCTGTGTTTCTTTCTGCCTTGAATTCCGATCTCAGTTCACAAATTCAAGGACAGGTACTGACTGTTGATGTATTACCAGATCTTCATACCACGTTTAGCAAGACTATACGGGTATCTACCGCTACTTCTCATACAGTGTCAGAGCCTTTTGCTATGGCGACCACCCGTGGACGTGGACGTGGTGGTGCTCGAGGAGGACGTGGTCGTGGTGATCCCGGAGGACGGCCACGTTGTACACATTGTGGATGGTTGGGTCACTGAGTTGAGCGATGCTGGGATATTATTGATCGTCCTCAGACGGCTAATGTTACTACAGAAGCCCCTATATGTACTGCTACCACTGAGTCACAGACATTCACTGTATCATAGGCTGATTACGAGCGACTTCAGCAGCTAAAGGTCACTGACTCCACTGCCACAGCCACACATGCCAGTACTTCAGGTACTAATGCCCTATTTGCCTCGAGAGACTCCTCCTAGATCATTGATTCCGATGACTCCTCCCACATGTCAGGTACTCGTAGTTTGTTTACACAACTGTCCCAGTTATCTGATAATCGGACCGTCGCGATTGCTGATGGCTGAACTTGCCCAGTTTCTGGTGAAAGAGTGGTCCACGCCTCTTCACAATTATCACTTGAGAATGTTCTTTTTGTGCCTGATTTCCCTGTAAATTTATTGTCCATTAGTGCTATTACAAAACAATTAAAATGTTCTGTGACATTTTTCCCTTTTCACTGTACTTTTTAGGATTTACTGACGGAGAGGAGGATTGGTTTGGACCGTAATCGAGGAAATGGAGTGTACATGTTAGTTCGTGATGAGATTCCTTAAAGCTTGGCTTCTGCAGCATCTACTGTTGAGTCCTCTTCCTTGTGGCACAATAGACTGGGACATCCATCTCATCAGAAACTCCAGCAGGCCTTATCGTGGCAATCTGTGTCTCGTTTTGATTGTGCGTCATGTCAGTTAGGTAAGCACCATCGTGCTTCGTTTAAACAGTTGAGTCTTACGTCTAATAGCACAGCATTCAAGTTGGTTCATTGTGATGTGTGAGGTCCATCTAGAGTCCAGTCTGTGTCGAGTCATAGGTACTACGTTGTTTTTGTTGATGATTTTTCTCGAGTGTCCTGGATATATTTGTTAAAAGATCGAAGTCATATTCATGATGTACTTAGAAATTTTCTTAATGAAATAAAGAATCATTTCCATGTGACTCCCAAGTTTTTGAGAACTGACAATGCACTTGAGTTCATGCATTCTAACATCACTTTTATGTGTGCTTCACTGGGTATCATCCATCAGACATCCTGTCCTCATACCTCACAGCAAAATGAGATTGTAGAATGTAAGCATAGGCACATTCTAAATGTCACTCGCACATTTATGATGCATATGCAGGTTCCAAAGCATCTTTGGGCTGATGCTGTGCTTATAGCCACCTATTTTATCAACAGGATGCCTACTACCCCACTTGGTGGGGAGGTTCCACTTCGTCGCCTGCAACCAGAATCCACCTTATTTAGTCTGACACTGAGGGCGTTTGGGTGTGTGACTTTTGTTCAAGATCTTTCCCTTGAGTTGGACAAGCTGTCTCCACGTGCAATAAAGTGTATTTTTGTCGATTATTCGCGAACTCAAAGGAGTAATCGGTGTTTTCATCCTCCTACTCGTCGGTATTACGTTTCTGCAGATGTTACTTTCTTTAAGTCTGAACCATATTACAGTGTTCCTCCATCGTCCAGTGTGTTTGTCTCTGTTTCCTCGGTTGTCGAGTTGCAACATGTTGATCCTCAGTCTACACCACCTGTTCCACCACCAGCTTCTTCGTCTTTGCAGGTGTATTGCCGACGACAGCATCCTCCAGGACTTCTTCACTACCATCCTCCTCTGCTAATGCAAATCCGCCCACCAATTCCTCAGACATGCCTATAGTCCTTCGGAAAGGTACTCGTTCATGTATAGTTCATCCTATTTCTCATTTTGTATCTTATGATGTTCTACATTTTCATTTTCGTAGTTTTACCTTGTCCCTTATTTCTCAAACTATTCCCAAGCATTACGAGGAGGCATTTACTCTTCCACATTAGAAGGCTACTATGGATGAGGAGATTGAGGCACTTACTAGTCGTGGCACATGGGAGTTAGTGGCCCGCACTGCTGGAACTACAGTGGTCACCTGCAAGTGGGTCTATACTATCAAATACAATACAAAGTAGATGACAGCATTGACAGATACAAGGCTAGACTGATTGCTCGGGGTTTTATTCAGACATATGACATTGATTACGAGGAGACTTTTTCACCGGTTGCTCGTCTTAATTCTATTTGGGTGTTGTTGTCTCTTGCCTTGAATAATACCTGGGATATATGCCAGCTTGATGTCAAGAATACCTTCCTCTATGGAGAATTGACTGAGACAGTCTTGATGGAGCAGACTCTAGGGTACGTTGCTCAGGGGAGGATTGTGTGTGCAGATTACGGAAGGCTATCTATGGGCTAAAGTAAAGTTGCAGGGCGTGGTTCGAGAAGTTTAACCAGGTGGTACTTGATGGTGGTTTTCAACGGTGTGCAATGGATCACTCAGTGTTTTACAAGCACACAGGTCGTGGATGTCTCATACTGGCTGTATATGTGGATGACATTCTAGTGACTGGGAGTGATACAGAAGGAATTACAGAGGTAAAGACCCATCTTCACGGACACTTTGTGACAAAAGACATGGGAAAACCTCACTATTTTCTGGAGATCGAGTTTGCCTATGGACATGGTAGGATGGCTCTATCACAGAGGAAGTATGTATTGGATCTCTTAGAGGAAATAGACCTTCTGGGATGCAAACCAGAAAGCACCCTTATCGAGTAGTCACCACCTTTTTGGGATAGCAACTTAAAACTACTGGAGGATCCTGGTCAATACCGGAGGCTGATTGGCAAACTCATTTACTTAACAGTGACGCGACCTGATATTTCTTATGCAGTCAGTCTTCTGAGTCAGTTTATGCATGAGCCTAGGAGGGTACACTGGACAAGTGCTCTTTGGGTCTTATCTTATGTGAAAGGGGCGCCAGGAAAGGGTCTGGTATACAGGAAAAATAATAACACCAGAGTTGAAACCTACTCAGATTCAGGATATACAGGTGATAGAGGTGACAGAAAATCTACGTCAGGTTTTTGTACTTATGTGGGAGACAATTTGGTCACTTGACGGAGCAAGAAACAAAATGTGATGTCCAAATCTAGTGTAGAGGCGGAGTACAGATCTATAGCTCAGACTGTGTGTGTGATGATGTGGGTGAAGTCACTGTTTAAGTAGCTTGTGTGTAATGTTGAGGTACCTATGTCTATGAGGTGTGATAATCAAATTGCAATCTTTATTGCAAACAATCCTATTTTTCATGAAAGGACAAAACATATTGAAGTTGACTGCCATTTTGTGAAAGATCTGGTTATGAATGGAGTTATATCTACTCCATATATGCACTCTTCAGAGCAACTAACAGATATATTCAGCAAAGATCTTGCAGTGGGTGTGTTTGAGTCTTTATGTGACAAACTGGACATGGTTGATATGTATGCTTCAGCTTAAGGAGGAGTGTTAGAATAGTTAGGGATGTATTTTATGGTTAAACGGGTTATTGGATATTCATATATCCAAATGATATCTAATACCTATATATATGTAATCCCTACTAATCAATAGAGAACTTTTAGGTTTTTTCTGGTAACATTATCAAATAAGAGGCTGTAGGTGTGGCTAAAAAGATAGGTCTGTATATAAATTATCCTTTCCCAGGCACGAGAAAGCATGAGAATGGAGAGTTTTGAAAAGGACAAGAGATAGTCAGTAAAACATCATCCATTATACCAAAAGGCTGATGTTTCAAGGGAATGGTTGCAAGTGCAGCCAAAAGGTATGTCATATGTCTACAAATACATACTTGGACAAACATAAAAGAGAGTACATTAAGGAAGAAGTAAAAAATGGGAAAGAGAGAGTGCCCCACGCTCCACGAATAATCTTAAGAGAGAAGAGCATCATGTAAGCCCAAAATTCAAAACCCCTACTACGAAGGATTGGATAAACAATTCCTTGTATATTCTTTCTATTTTCCCAATCTAGAGAAAAATCTTGAGGAAAAAGAAGGGTGTACCTTAATAAAACCCAACAAAGTTTACATTAGGATTAAAAAAATAACTTATTTTTATCACTAAAGGATTTCCCATTTCCCTAGTTGAGAAAATAGAATTCCTAAAGGTAGTTTAGCCCAATCAAGAAAGCTTCCCCAATTTCCTCGGGCATCAGTCAAAAGATGTGGATGTGAAAACACATTGTTAGGATAAGAAAATGAGTAATGGCATGGATGTGGCAAGAAAACGAACACATAACTAATATGAAATGGCAAACAAAAAGGTTAAAATGAACAACAAAGAAGTCCTTCTAAAAGCTAAAGTAAAACAAGTACAAGGATTCCTTGAGCAGCTGGAAAAGAAAATTTTATTTCAAAAACAGAAGAAGTACAAGGAAGAATAGGCTTATCAAGGAAATAAGCAAGGCTTGAGGGACATGAGATAGGCATAGGACACTCCAACCAATCTCAAGCAAAAACATTTGAAACCTCCTCAACACCATCATCCGTAGCACCAACATCCGGGAACCATTCCACAATAGAAGTGATGATTCTTTCACGAAGTGTTCCCATGCATTGACTTTTGTCATGAAATATTCGATGATTCCTCTCAATTCATTGAACCCACCACAATGCATGAGGAAGCACACTCCATGTTCTCTTTAGACATCCTTGTCAGCAACCGTTACCATCCCATAGCTCCCAAAAGTCCTCCAAAGAGACAACAAATCTGCATTAGAGCCTCCCTCTCAGGCAAAGAACACCACCAACCTTAGACCACTACGTAATCCCAAAGAAAGTGCAAAAGGTACTCATAGGCCTCAAAACAAAAGACACATTTGTTCGCAAAATGGAAACCACGTCTCTATAATGCAGAGTCAGTCAGAATGCCACCATGGAAAATCTGCCAGGCAAAACATTGAATCTTGAGTGGAACCTTTTTGTTACAAATCCAACTGCTCCAGCTAATACGAGCTCCTCCCTAGGTCATGACTAACTCTGCATCCAATAACTGAGAAATTCCCATCCACAACCAAATACAAGAATCCAATAATAAAGATAAACATCTTAAACCTAAATTATTAAGCAAAGCAAGCAAAGAAACAAAATCCAAAATTTCCGTGTTAGTGAGATCCCTTCTGAATCTCAGCTCCCATACAACACCTGCCACGGATCACACAAAGCATACCACTTCACTGGCAGAAGGTTGTATAAAGAGAAGGAACAAATTTCCAAGGCATGGAGTGAAGCCAAGGATTCTCCCAAAACCTAATACAAGTCCCACATCCAATTTTCAATCTAATCCCACACTCTATGGCACCTTTAGCTTCTAAAATAAGCGACCCTAAAATGTTCTCCTTATACCATTTCCTAAGAATCATTTTCCTCCATAGAGCCATAGAGCCACTCCCATTCCTAGTATAAGTACCCCTACCCAGACACCAAATCAATTAACCCAAGAGAGCCAGATTTAAAGAACAAATATCTTGTAAACCTAAGCCACCCTCATCCTTAGGATGGCAGATTTTGTGCCAAGCAATAAAAGGAAAGCCCCCACTCGAGGACCTATGATCACCTTTCTACAGAAAATTTCATTGAATCCTTTTCAATCTATCTACCACCGAAATAGGGATCCAAAAGATAGACAATAAATAAATAGACAAAGTAGAGAGGACCGATGAAATGAGAGTCACACATCCACTCAAAGAAAGGAAATGTCCCTTCCAACCAAAAAGGCTCCACTAGAACCTATCAACAATCAAGCTCCAATCAAGAACCTAGACTTGAAATCCAAATAGAGGATGCCCTAAATACCAGATCAGGAAACTCTCCACCTGACAACCAAGGAGCCCCACAGCCCTAGTAACCAAAAGTCAGATCAGCACCTACACCAACAACAATCGATTAGTGCTCCACAGTCCTTGTAAGGCTTCTGGGATTTGTTGGGGAAGAAAGCAAGAGGTGAAATAGATAGAGGATCTGAAGCCATGGTGGGGTGTGCTGGGCTATTTCGCGATATCGTAACAACATTATTTTTTAGCACAAACCATGTTTTCAGGAGGAGCAAAGGGGTTCATTGAGGGGTGATTGGATTTTTTAGTTTGATCTTTTTTTGGTTTCCTTTTGCATCTTAATGTAAATTTTTTAGCCAATTCACACTATCATAGGACTCATCAAGACTAGAGATATTTTTTATGAAGTTCGATAAATCAGTTGGTTTGCTTGCAAGATTTAAACTTGGAGTTGTGAAAATTAGATATCTTCATAGATGAGCTAATGCAAGGATACTCACAAATAAGTTTGTAAGCACAACGAACTTAAGAAAAGGATATGGATGGAGGAAGAAGGATGCCATGAAAGGTTTGTGCAAACTGTAAGTATCCCATTGTTTGCTAAAATAGGATGTTATTGTTAGATTAAGATGCTTCACTAATGCCACATCCATGTGCATTAGACAGAGTGTGGCCTCAGTTTCGCTCCGTCAGAATTCCTAGCCCGTGTGTTTGAAAGGATCGTGATAAATTTCAATTACAAACAAATTTGCATAAAAAGAATTGCAATTACCTTTTTCTTTCATTTTGGTTAAAATTGTTCAACAAAGTAGTGTTGGATAGAGCTAAATGGAACCAATTCATATTGCTGAACCCACATACTGCGATTAGAGTATGGTCATTGTTGTTATTGTATTTTGATTAAAATTGTCTGGATCCCTAAACAATTCTTTAGCATAGCAATCGAAACATTGTCATGTACCTGTACTAATACAGCACCAGCAGCATCACCAAAGAGAATACACGTGCCCCTGTCTGTCCAGTCCACAACCCGCGAAAGAGCATCAGCACCGATTACTAGGATATTTTTAAAGCCACCACCTACAATTGAAGAAACAGACATGATGAAATGTGTAAGAAAGAAGAATCAATACCATATTCTACTAAATCACAAGAAGCTCTGTGTTAGAGTCATATCATGTATTAGGGTATTATTAGTTAGACGGGTTCTTAGATATCCATTTAGGATGTCTAATACTCTATTTATATATACCCTCATGCTCATTAGTAAACAGATTACTCTTTTCCCTCATTCACATATGAAATCAAAGCGTTACGTGTTCTTCATGTGTAAAGGACGCATCAGGAAAGGAGTTGGTTTACAGGAGTGGCCATTTGAGAGTTGAGGCCTATTCAAACCTAGAATATGCTAGAGATAAGGCAAACAGGAAATTCATGTAAGGCTTTTGTACATATATAGGAGGTAATCTAGTCACTTAACACAACAAGAAACAGAATGTCATTTCCAGATCTAATGCAGAAACAGAACATAAATCCATAGCTTAGACAGCATGCGAGATGATGTGGATCAAAATACAGATCATGACCCAGACAGCATACGAGATGATGTGGTTTTCCGATCGAAATGTCTATGTCTACGCATTGTGACAGCTAGACTACTATTTTCATTACTAATAATTCTATCTTTTATGAGCGTACAAAACATATAGAGGTTGAATGTCATTATATGCGAGATATGGTAATGAGTATCATCTCCACACTTTACACTCAATCCTTAGTGCAGTTAGCTGACATCTTCACCAATGGTTTGAGTAATGGTTTGAGTATAGGTGTTTTTGGGTCTTTGTGTACCAAACTAGGTATGATAGATATATATGCTCTAGTTTGAGGAAAAGTGTTGGAGTTATATCATGTATTAAGGTATTATTAGTTAGATGAGTTCTTAGATATCCATTTAGGATGTCTAATACTCTAATTATATGTACCCTCATGCTCATTATTAAACAGATTACTCTTTTCCCTCTGTTGAATTTATTAAGGTATTATGTGTAGAGTCATGTAATAAGGTAAATGGATATTCATTTATATATCCAACCCTATATATATGTAATGTCATTGCCATGATACAATATACTCATGATCCTCTCCATCTTACATGGTACCAGAATTCAAGGAGAAACCCTAACTGTCGGCCACCTCCTCCTTCTCCATTTTCGACCTCCTCTAGTGCTCGTGAGTTCTCCTCCAGTCACTTCCGACACTCAACACCAACTGACCTCTTTTCTCTCTCTTCCGACACCCTCAACTCCTTCCTCTGCCCTTTCCGCCATCTGCAGAGGTTCCACCTCCAACAGGCCTCCAACAACCCTATTCCGCCATCGACAAGCCTTTTTAGACTTGTTTCTGTGCCAACAGACCTTTTCCAGGTCTATTTGGCTACTACTAAGGGATTTTTAATACCCTCTTTGTCTCTGGTGGCCTCCATTGTTGCATCTCTCCATCACTCATGTAAGCCAAGCCTCAAAAGGTACTTTTAACAACTCCCAATCCTAAATCAAGATTGATGTTGCTACATGGTTCATGAAAAGGATTGTTTCTATCATTATCTACTACTACTGAGGATGATTATTGTCTTCCACTTGACTACTTGTTTGTGCAATCATTTTGGAGTGTTTTCTGCATCATTTGTACCCTTCAAATAACTACATTCAGATTTTATTTGTGCAAACATGATAGCCTCTGAAGATTTTTTTGTTAAGAATATGAATGGAACTTCAGAAAAACTTGATAAAAAGAATTACTTGATGTGAACATAGAGTTTTGAAACCTTTTTGGCTGCTCATCGTAAACTGAAGCACCTCACTCAGCCTCCACCTGATGTAAAAGATAGTACCTTCGAAGATTGATATACCGAAGATTTAGCAGTGACCTCATAGATGGTGAACAGTATGGAATCTTCGATTGCTTGTGAAGTGATGTTTCTACATCCGACAAAGAAAATTTGAGATACTCTGAAGAAGATGTATGGATATGAGCAAAATATCTCTAGAAAATTTGAGATACTCTGAAGAAGAAAATTCACTTTGAAGATAGATGACCGTTCAGTACATGAGCACTTCTCTTCATTTAGATCTCTTCTTGAGAAGCTTGACTTGTATCAACTACTGACATCAAATATCACTACGATGTGTCGGTATTGTGAGGAATTTGCAGTTACTGCATATCTATTTGGTCTGACTCTCGAACTTTCATTTTAAGTCCAGGGTTCTTAGTTCAGATTCTACTCTTAACCTGGAGAGTACCTTTACTGAGATTCTTCACATCTCTAATAGTACACTCAGGCCTACATCAAATCATTTAGTTATGGCGCTACTCGTGGTCGTGGTCGTGATCGTACTTGCAATTCTGGCAAAGGAGGAGGTCGAGGATGGACTGATGGCAGAAGTCGTCCTCCATGTGAGCATTGTGGTCGCACTAACCACAGATCTGATCGTTGCTAAGAGAAGTTTGGGAAACCCGATTGAACATAGGTTTCTACAGAGGTACAGGATACTTCTTCAACTACTCCTACTATTAGTGCATCTTGAGTAACACTCTCTCACTCTCAAGAGAAATATATCCAGTTTCTTCAGTATAACGAAACTCAATCTTCTACAACTATGGTATCACATGCTATTGCTTCCTCGTCTATTTACTTCTAAGGACAATTCTTGGATTATTGATTCAAGGACATCCTCTCATATGATAGATAATTGTGACCTTTATTCTCGCTTATCTCAATTACCCAACATTAAATCAGTTTCCATTGCAGATGATAGGACTTGTCGTGTTTGAACAAGGTACAATTTGTGCTACGTCTCAATTGACATTAAACAAAGTTCTTTATGTACATGAATTCCTAGTTAACCTTTTCTCAATTAATTCTATCACCAAACATCTTAATTGTTTTGTAACATTCTTTCCTTTTCATTGTACTTTTTAAAACCTACACACGGAGAAGAGAATTGGTTTAACATGTGACAAAGGTCAAGGAGTCTACTTACTTACTAAAGATGAGATACCTCAAGACCTTCCATCATTAACTTCTACTACAGATCAATCTATTATTTGACATCACCGCTTGAATCATTCTTCTCATCGTAAACTACAACAAGCTCTTCCATGGATGTCTATTTCTTCTTTTCAGTGTGAGTCATGTGAGTTAAGTAAACATTATCGTCCTAACTTTCATCGTCTTAGTTTGGTTCAGAGTCCCTTTAAGTTGATTCATTGTGATATATAAGGTTCAGACAGAATACCTTCTATGTGTCTGATTATCGATATTATATTATATTTATTGATGATTTTTCACTAGTATCATGGGTTTATTTGTTGAAAAATAGAAGCAATGTTCTTGATATTATCAAAAAAAAATTGTGGAAATAATAAATCAATATTCAACAAGTTTTCATAATTATTGTGAATCTCTTGGTATTATTCAACAGACCTCCTGTTCTCGTACATCACAGTAAAATAATGTGATTGAACGCAAACATCGTCATATTTTTGATCTTATCAGGACTCTCACGTTTAAAATGTAGATTCCCAAGTATCAGTGGTTTGATGTTGTTTTAACAGCTTCTTATTTCATCAATCGTATGCCTTACACTCCACTTAAAGGAGGAAATTCCCCTTATGATGCTACGTCCTGATGTAGATATTATTCTACTCACTCCCTAGATTTTTGGTTGTGTGGTGTTTGTTTAAGATTTGACCTTAAATCTGAATATACTTGCTCCAAAGTCCATGTGATGTGTGTTCCTAGGATATTCTCGTACTTAACATGATTATCATTGTTATATTCTTGTTAGCAGGAAATACATAATTCCTACTGATGTTACACTTCATGAAAATCAGTACTTCTTTGCTAGTAATTCATTTTCTCCTGATAGAGTATCGTTACCTTACATTGTTGAATCTGATGGTATTAATGTCAATGATGCTCCTACTACAGGTAAGAGGTGTCAAAGACTTTGTAGGTATATTAACGATGATCACGCCCCCTACAACCATATCTTCTTTACCACCCACAGACTTTCACTTGCCTATTGCCATTCGAAAAAGTACACGTCTATACGACCCATTCCAGTTCTCATTTTGTTAGCTATGATCGCTTTCACCCTACTTTTCCTACGTTTACCTTGTCTATTGCTTCTGAATCAATTTCTAGGAACTACCAAGATGCCATTTTACTAACTCAGTGGAAAGCAGTAGTGGATGATGAAATGGATGCACTAGTGTCTTGTAGGACATGGACATTAGTGCTTAAATCAGTAGGCACAAATGTTGTTACTCGTAGATGGGTGTTCGCCATTAAGTACAAACTTAATGGTATGGTAGACAGGTACAAAGTTCGCCTAGTAGCACAAGACTTTACACAGGAGTATGTCATTAATTACTCTAAGACGTTCTTTCCTGTTGCTCAATTGAATTCCATCAAAGTAATTCTTTCCATTGTTATCAACAAATCATAAGAAATCTGTTAACTCGATGTCAATAATGTTTTTCTATATAGTGATCTTATGGAGCAAGTGCATATAGAACAACCTCCTGAGTATGTTGTTCAGGGAGAGAACCAGGTATGCATACTCAGGAAAGCTATCTATGAGCTCTTAAACAGAATCTATGAAGTTCAGCAGTATTGTTACTACTTATGATTTCCGACGTTGTGCTGTGGATCATTCTGTGTTTTACAGACGAATAAATAGTGACTGCGTGATACTAACTGTATATGGATGATATTACAAGAATCTACAGAACGAAAGATCATTTATAAAAGCACCTTGTGACCAAAGACATTGGTAGATTCAAGTATTTCTTGGACATTGAATTTACTTATACTAGAGATAGAATGACATTATCACAAAGGAAATATGTACTGTATCTATTGTAGAAAACAAGTCTCTTGGGGCGTAAGCTAGAAAATACTTCATTTGATCAGAGTCTAGACCTATAGGGCAGCTTTTTACCTCTATTAAAGGATGTTGACAGGTACAAGCAGCTTATTGGAAAGTTAATTTATCTAACTATGACATAACCAAATATTACATATATTGTTGTGATTCTTAGCCAGTTTATGCAAGAACCAAGGATAGTACATTGACTAGGAGTCTTATGAATATTGACTTATGTTAATAACGCTCCTAAAAAAGGACTGATTTACAAGAAAAATGGTCATTTGCTCATTAAAGCCTATTCAGATTCTAACTACGTAGGTAACAGAGGAGATAGAAAATCTACTTCTGAATATTACATCTATGTTGAGGGAAATCTAGTCACGTGGTGTAGTAAAAAGTAGAATATCGTCTCTCAATCTAATATTGAATCCGAATATAGATCTATGACTCAAATGACTTGTAAAATGATGTGACTTTGTTTTCTTCTAACAAATCTAGATCTTCTAATTGTTGTATCTATGTCCATGTATTGTGATAATTAGGCGACCATCTACATTACTAACAATCTAACCTTCTATAAGCGTACAAAGTATATAAATGTAGATTGTCATTATGTTAGAAAAATAGTTATGAAGAGGATTATTGCTATTCCATATACAAAATCATCTGATCACCTTGGAGATATCTTCATTAAGGGGCTTAAATGTTAGAACTTATGAATTTTTTGTAACAAACTGTACATGATAGATATATATGCTCCAGCTTAAGAGGGAATATCGAGTTTATTAGGATATTATATGTTGAATCATGTAATAAGGTAAACGGATATCCATTTATATATCCAACCCTATATATATGTAATGTCTTTGTCCTAATACAATATACTCTTGATCCTCGCCATCTTACACCCTTATTCTCATACTCTAAGCTAGGATACCTACCCACTACAGTAACCCTTGCCACACTCCATAGAATAGTTTTCCTTTTTTTCTTGTTAATTTAGCATGAGCTACCCACCAATATTAATAGAAAAGGGGGTCCTTTCCTGAAGGATTTCAACATGTGATTCTTCACTATTAGATGTTGACTTCAAGGTAAGTCTTCAAAAAATTTCCAGTATTTCGTATTAGGTTACAAACCTATTGTTTGTTGGAGAACATTTATTTTTAGTGTTAACATGAAAGCCCACCATGCAGCCCTGAACCTAATTAATTAAAATGAAATCAGTCAATTGTTCTTCATGTACTTGGGTTCTCAAATAACAAAGTTTAGGAGTTCTGGAAAGATGATTCAGGACACCTTAGTGAACAATCCCATAACCCAAGTAACCATTTTTAGTATGGCTGCTTTAATGTCCTCTTTATCATATTGGATTCCTTCCATCTTCTTGTACTCTTAGATCTGCGATTTGATGATTCCAGAAAGATATGGAAAATGGCAATCAATTTGCCATCCACATATTATGTCTGAACTATTAGATGTAATATCTTGTGGGTAAACAGGTATCCAGTTAATGCATATCCAATTACTTACCATAAGTTCTCTTGTAATCCTCTATAAGTATTCTTGTAATCCTCCTTTACGAATACATAACACAGTTTTACCCTAATCTAACACGGTACCAAAGCCAGGTGGAAAAAACTTGGGTTCCATCACCCTTGAGCAGCCGTCGGCCTCATCTCCTTCCTTGGAAGCCACCGGATATCCACCAGGGTATTTCCGCCTGCCTGCTACAGCTCTCCCCCTGCCGGCAGCCTCTCCAGCTCCCATCAGCGCCACCGGCAGCCTCCTGTCTCCCTTTCGGTGCCGCCAGCAGCACAGGAGCACCCCTCCAGGGCTGCCGACAGCCCCAGCAGGGCTGCCTACTCTCGCCGGCAGCCCAGGACAGCCATTTCAGGGCTGCCAACACCGCCAGTAGGGTTGTTTCAGACCCTTCAGGCCGTTGGCATGGTTTTCTCAGGTCTTCTAGCCCGCCGTTCAGTTTTTCCAGCCATGTGTTAGGCCTCCACTCAGTCTCAAGTCCCTGTATGTGTGTGGATACATGATATCCACACGTATTCGTACCTCCAGAGTGTAAGTGTGATCATCTAGACCACTTTTGTTGAAGTTGTTCAAGCTTCCACAACGCTTCTCGTGCCGTGCAGCAGTTTTACAGTGGCCAATCAGATTTTCTGTCATGGCTTCCTGTGATCCTCTAATCAAAAACTTCACTGGAATCTCTGCAAAGTTGAATGGGAAGAACTATATCTTGTGGGCTCAAAGTTTTGAAACGATTGTTATTACTCATTGAAAACAACATCTCTTCTTAGATCAGATTGGACAATGTATTATATATTCCTGATTTTCCTGTCAACCTATTATCTATTAGTGTTATCACTGTTCACTTACAATACTATGTAATCTTTTTTTCCTTTCATTATACCTTTCAGGATCTGCAGATAAGAAAGAGGATTAATTTAGGACGTAAGCAAAGTGATGGGGTCAATTAACTCGTTCGTGATGCAGTACCAAGTGGATTGTTGACTTGCATGTCTACAACAGAGTCATCTATCTTATGGCACCCTTCAACAAGCTTTACCTTGGGTCTCTGTTTCACATTTTGATTGTGAGTTGTGTCAACTCAGTAAGCACACTCATGCTACCTTTAAAAGTTTGTATTTAGTGTCCAGTAAAACTTCTTTTAAGTTAGTCCACAGTAATGTTTAGGGTCCTAGTCGTGTATCTTTCATTCTAGGTCACAAGTACTATATAGTTTTATTGATGATTATTCTTATGTCTTATGGACTTTTTTTATTAAAGATCATCTTCATATAGTTGATGTACTAAAACAATTTTTAGCTTAAATAAAAAATTTCTTTTCTATCTATCAAAAAACCTTATACACTGATAATGCATTTAAGTTTATGTAAAATAATCTCCAATATATATGTTCTTTATTTGACATTTTACATCAGATCACTTGTCCTTATATCTCTCAACAAAATGGTGTAACCGAAAGAAAACATAGACATATCATTGACGTTGCTCGCACGATTATATTGCAGATGAAGGTACCTAAGTATCTATGGTCTGATGTTGTTCTTACTGCTTCGTTTTTGATAAACAAATGCCTTCCACACCTTTCGGATGTGAGATTCCTCTTCGTCATCTTAAATTAGAAACTAAGTTATTTCTCCTACCTCCTCGGGTCTTTAGATGTATTGCTTTTGTCACAGACCTCGTCTTGGGTCTTGACAAGCCTTCTTCCAGGTCCATTAAGTGTGTCTTTGTTAGCTACTCCCGCACACAAAAAGGGTATCACCTTTTTCATCTCAAAAGTCAAAAATACTATGTCTCTACGGATGTAACCTTCTTTAAATCCCAATCCTACTTTGATACTTCCCATCTAGCTGATTCCATTCCTTTGCCAACTACTGTTCAATTGAGGTGTGAAAAGCAATCTCACATCCCCTTTAAGCATGACTCATCTATTCAACACACTCGGGAACAACAACCATTATAGGTATATTAACGTCGCCAACAGTTGCTTCCGACACTTCCCACACCGTCCTTCTCACCTATGTCTACGGATCAACTAACCAATATCAGTAGTTCAGACATAGACCTCCCAATTGCACTACAAAAAAGTAAACGAACATATACATATCATCCTTTGTCTACTTTTGTTTCCTATGATAATATTAATCTTGCCTTCTGTAGTTTTACCTTGTTCCTGATGAAAAGAATTATCAAAAGGCCCTATAAATACCACATTAGAAAGTAATGATGGACGAGAAGATGGAAGCATTGAAATCTTGAGGTATGTAGGATCTTGTGCCTTGTCCTATAGGAGCGAGCGTTATCTCCTGTAGATAGACTTACACTATCCAATCTCCTGTAGATAGACTTACACTATCCAGCACAAACCAGATGGAACAGTTGATTGCTACAAAACCTGTCTGATAGTTCATGGTTTCTCACAAACATATGAAGTAGACTACGTCAAGAAATTCTCCCCAGTGGCACGTCTGAATTCCATTAGGGTACTTTTCTCTATTGCAGTCAACAAGTCCTGGCAAATCTTTAAGTTCGACGTCAAAAATGCATTTCTCTATGGTGATCTAGTTAAATAGATATTTATGAAACAACCTCCTAGATATATTGTTCAGGGAGAGAACCAAGTCTACACACTCAAGAAAGCGATCTATGGACTTAAGCATTCTCAAAGTCTGATTTGACAAGTTCAGTAAGATCACTTTTGATGGTGGTTTCCATAGATATATTGTTGATTATTCAGTATTCTACAAGAAGATAACTGTTGGATGTGTCGTACTAGCAATTTATATAGACAATATCTTG
The DNA here is from genome assembly GCA_024699735.1 of Posidonia australis. Classification (NCBI taxonomy): domain Eukaryota; kingdom Viridiplantae; phylum Streptophyta; class Magnoliopsida; order Alismatales; family Posidoniaceae; genus Posidonia; species Posidonia australis. Next base: position 4,775 of record JAMKQA010051442.1, on the reverse strand, counting down.
CTTACAGGAAGTGATTTAGCGACTATTGCAGAAACAAAGCAATACTTGAACAAACACTTTGTTACAAAGGATATGGAAAAGTCAATATATTTATTAGGAATTGAGTTTACATACACCAAGGAGAGACTTTCCTTGTTTCAAAGAAAATACATACTAGATTTGCTAAAGGAAACTGGATTGACTAGATGTAAATAAGAAAACACACATGTTGAGCCAAATTCTCCTTTTTAAAACACTTTTTCAAAACTATTTAAGAATCTAGGGAGATACAAGAGATTAATTGAAAAACTTATATATTTAATTGTCATTCGACCAGATATAGCATATGCAATGAACTTACTTAGTCAATTTATGCATGAACTTAAAGAGATTCATTGACAGGGAGCTATACGTATTCTAGCATATGTTAAAAAGGCTCCAGGCAAAGGGCTCATTTATGGGAAGCATGGTTACTTGAATATTGAGGGATACTCAGATTCTAATTATGCTAATGACAAAGGAGATAGGAAATCTACCTTCTACTTTTGCACATACATCAGAAGTAATTTAGTTACATGACGCAACAAAAAGCAAAATGTAACCTTCAGATCTAGTACAGAAGCAGAATATTGATCAAAGACACAGACTACATATGAAATGATGTGGTTAAAGTCACTCTTATAGGAGCTAGGGTTCACTATCAACACCCTTATGTCGATGTATTGTGACAATTAAATTGCTATTTTCGTTGTAAATAATCCAACATGGAAAGAACAAAACACATTAAGGTCGATTGTCACTTTATTCAAGATATGATGATCAAGGGTGTTATATTGACTCCCTACACTCAGTTTTCAAATCAATTAGCTTCACCAAAGGTTTGGGAGTAGGGTATTTGAAAATTTATATACCAAACTGAGCATGTTTGGTATATATACTCCAACTTGTGGGAGAGTGTTAGATATAATATCTTGTGGGTAAACGGGTATCCAATTACTTATCATAAGTTCTCTTGTAATCCTCTATAAGTATTCTTGTAATCCTCCTTCATGAATAGGTAACACAGTTTTACCCTAATCTAACACAAACCAAATCCTTTCTCCTAACCTACATTGAGTTGCATGTAAGTTCAAAACTGTTTCATGTTGGACTACGGTCCTATGAAATAGGAGGTATGTCTCATATTAGTGAAGCATTGAGAAAATAAAGAAGAAGACAATGAAAATCTACTCGAAATTTAAAATATTGACTACAACTTCAGAATAAGTTATGCTTTAATTTAATTTATTCCATCTTTCATACTCAAAACATTTTTTTTGCATACTGCAACAAACATTTACACTTTTCCACAACAGAATTGTTTCAATCCAAACTTCATATTCTACAACCTAAATCCCATGCCAAGCCCCTCAATGCTCTGGCCTAAGATCTAGTTCTATATGTATTAAAACCTTAGCCATATTATCTGCATTATTTTAATTGTCATATATCATCCTGCAACTGTACCTTTGATATACACATTTGCTGTCAATATTCCACCAAGGAATCCAGAACATGCTGCTGTTAAGTCAAATGCAAAAGCATTTTTGCAGCCAAGTTCCCTTTGCACCTGAACCAAAACATAGACTACAAGAATAAGATATTTAAAACAATTGTATTTGTATCATGTTCAGAAAATGGACAAGTAAAATGTGCATCAATTCTTTTAAAATATAGATATCATATGAATAACATTGAACCATGTGAATGTGTAAACCAAAATTCTGATGTGGGATGAGTATGAACAGAGGCACTTTCTCTACCTAATGATACCAAATAATCATTGATAATCAAATACCTACCTTTAAATAGAACATAAATCCTAATTCTACTCAAACAATAATAAAAAGACAACACTAAACTATAACCTAACTATCCAAATACAACCAATAATCCTAAAGAATCCAAACATAGATAGTTATCCAAATACCAAAAATACTTTCTAGACCAATTGATTATTGCATCAATTTCACTCCATCGAGTTTGGAGTGGGAGAAAGATACCATTTTTAGACATGTGCAAATACTGCGATAGAAAATTTCCTGTACGTCTCAACTTCAAAGGCGGTAGGACCCTGAAAAGGAGGTGATCCAGCTACACCCTCTAGTATGGTACAACCTCACTCCAGTCACTAGCCCCACCCTCACCATCCCCGTCCTTGCAGTTAGGGTAATGACTTAGGACATGGCCAACTCCCATAGGCTTGAGAATGAATTCACCGTTGTATGGTTAACCGATAATTACCAGCAATCTGAAATAAGAACCAGTTTTTCGAGTTAGCCCACCCTCACGAGATTGCAATCATTTGTCTTGTCCATTGTAGCACGTGTGTCACCCAAGGCATAAGGGGCAACATGACTTGATGTCATTCTCATCTTCTTACAACTTATCACCAATAATCTCTTCAGGCTTCCAAACTAAATGTAGCAACTAAACACAAAGGTTGCATCGTTGCAGGACTTGACACAAAACCTTATGGCATGAATGTTGACGATGACCATGCACCACCTATGTCATCGTTGCAGGACTTGACACAAAACCTTATGGCATGAATGTTGACGACGACCATGCATCACCTATGTCTGTGTTCCTGAAGGCACCGTTTTCCTTCAAGAGTATTCTTGACAAGTCAAGCCATGGCAATGTTCTTCTCTTTGCGTCGAATTAAACCACATGCCCCACCACTTGTGCGGAGCCATGTCATTTCTTTTGAGTTTCATTCTTGCGAACATATTCCCCAAGCAGGATGCTAAATGTGTTAGCTACAACACTGCATAGGTCAATACTCACAGCACCTAGTATCCGTCTTTTATAGCTAGGACTACTGGGTATCTAATCCCATTCTCTCCCCTAGCTTTCATCTCGCAGTGTTGTGTCAGCTCGGGCCCAACAGAGTGCTTTTACCAATTGTGTTCTTTCTGATCTTTACATATTTCAATGCTCCACCAGAAATTGTTATTGCCCTTAACATAATCCAACTTGGTAGTTTCCAACACATGTCCAGGGTTGAGCCCTCAGATTTGGCGATGGACTTGAAAAGCCACCTACAAATGCCTTACGCCCAATCATTCCAGATAACGCTTGCATCCTCTGTCTTACCCCGACTGCTGGCTTAGAGTTAGCCGATGCTTATTCTTCATTTACCGTCATTAGTTCTTCTCCGAGAAAAGAAGATCGTGTCCCATGGGCCTGCTACCTCCATGCAACATTGCTTTGTTAGGCTTTCGCCTGTTCCGGAAAATTCTTTTTCGTTGCCTTCAATAGGAATTGGATCATGTCTCAGTCCCAGTGTGGCTAATCATTCTTTTGGACCAGATCATCACTTTCGTAAGCCATTGCTTCACCAACTGGATCATGTCTCAGTCCCAGTGTGGCTAATCATCCTTTTGGACCAGGTCATCATTTTCGTAAGCCATTGCCTCACCAACTAGATAATTAAGCGTAAGCCCCTTTTTGGGAAGATCCCTCTCCAAAATCCCATTTTACTCTGCACCATTGATTCCACTATGATTGGTAATTAATAGTTCATAAACATTTTGTTTTTTTTTCCTTAAGCTGAACATCCAACTTTGGTAGAAACCTAGCCTAGTTTTGTAATAGGATAGGGTTCTTTGCATATATCCTGCAAATACTCGAAAGTGTACTATTGAATTTTCACAAATAACTGGCATAACCCTATAATCCCGCACAGTTGCACCATATGCATACATACCCATGTCTTTACCTGAGTGGTGATTTCCATGTTTCTATCAGTTAAATTGAGTTAGGCCAAATTGTTAGCATGGATAACAAGTAGGATATGGCGAAATATGGTGGAACATTATAGGCCAAATTCTTACACAACAACTAAAGTAGGTGAATTTGCTCTCTGTGCTGATGCAAAACATGATCACAAAAATATGGTGAAATTCTTATCACTGACAAATACAAAGGCTCGTATGTTGTGACGATTTAAAGGTTATAGTCACAGGAATGGAAAATAAAAGGCTTGTTTTCTTTGTAAGCAAGTCTGTCAGTGGAATACTTAAATGATGGGTCAACATATGACAACTGACTTCTACTTTCGAATAAGAAAATAGTTTGATTCTATAAACCTTTCAATGGTGTGCCAAATACAATTCCATTTTGCAACTTAGTCTAGAATAAGCATAGCAGTATAGTATAAAACGATTAAAAGAATCTATTTCCCACAGCATAATTTCTGTTATATTGTCACAACTTCTAAACATAAGGTCACTATTTGTCATGAATAAGAAAATGTACAAGAAGAACAGAATAATCATGAAGAGATAAATAAAAAATTGATTGATTTAGGATTTTAGTTCAGGAATTGCAGGATACAGAATTGACTTGATTGTTAATGTATGACATATACTTCGAAAAGATCCATCTTCAAGAGCACCATTTGGCAATAGCATTTTTCTCAGTTTACCTGAGGAGCACTCCCAAATAAATCATCTGCAGAAGATGTGCACATCAATACTAAATCAACATCTTTCGGCTCAACTTGAGCCATTTGGAGAGCTCCCTTTGCAGCCTCTGTGGCCAATCCAGTTAGACTTTCAGTTCCTGTCAATACAAGCTTTGTAAATATTAGTGTTATTAATTCTATAGTTTATATAACTTAGCGGGTTACTAGATATCCGTTTAGGAATATCTATTTAGAGGTATTCTTTAGACCTCTATAAATATGTAATGCTCTCTCTCTAATAGAATAATCTCTCTTTCTTTTCCACACAAAACTCTACATGGTATCC
>JAMKQA010051441.1:0-25177 GCA_024699735.1 Posidonia australis | reverse complement strand
ACTTGTCTTCTTCTATGTCACCTCAAACAGATGATGAAACAGAAGACATGAGTAGGACTCCATATGCTAGTGCAGTCGGGAGTCTAATGTATGCCATGGTATGTTCTAGACCTGATATAGCACATGTTGTAAGTGTTGTTAGTCATTTTATGTGTAATTCAGGGCGAGAACATTGACAAGTTGTAAAACGGATTTTCAGGTATCTTAAAGGATCCATTAATCAAGGTCTAAGATATGGAAATAGTGATGATTGCCTTATCAAAGGCTATTCTGACTCAGATTTTGGAGCAGACAGGGACACTAGAAAGTCTATGACTGGTTATGTGTTTACAGTGGGAAATTCAGTGGTGAGCTGGAAGACATCTCTTCAACCAATAGTCACATTGTCATCCACTGAAGCTGAATATGTTGCAATGACAGAGGCTGTAAAAGAAGGTATCTGGCTAAAAGTTTGCTTGGTGATTTTGACTTACATCAAGATTCTCTTGACATTTTCTGTGATAACCTTAGTTCCATTTGTTTAGCCAATGATCATGTCCATCATGAAAGGACTAAACATATTGACATAAGGTATCACTTTATCCGAGGTGAAAAGAGGGTAAAATTTGCTAAAATCCCTACTAAAGATAATCCTGCAGATTTTTTCACCAAAGCTGTTCCAGAAAGCAAGTTTGTCCACTGCTTAAATTTGCTCTATATTTGTGATCGTATCTAGATCAGTTCTGTTCAGCAGGGCGAATATACAAGTCAAGGTGGAGATTTGTAGAAAATGACTTGAATATGCTCTGAAAGAAATTAAAAAAAAAATATTTCAGTTTAAAAGCCCTGTTCCCAGTCGCAGGTCTTCACCCGCACCTCCTGCTCGCGGAAGGAAGCCCCCGCGCCTGCTCCAATCTGCGCAGGGAACCGCGCGCCTCTCCCCAGCCGCCGCGCCTGCTCCGATGCGTCGCGGAAGGGAACCGCGCACCTCTTCCCCTGCCGTCGCGCTTGCTTCGATCTGCGCAGGAAACCGCACGCCTCTCCCCAGCCGCCGCGCCTGCTCCGATGCGTCGCAGGGAACCGCACGCCTCTTCCCCTGCCGTCGCGCCTGCTCCGAGCAGCGCACCTCTTCTCATGCCGTCGCGCCTGCTCGCGTGAAGCTTGGACGCAGGGAGCCGTCGAGCTCTCCTTTTGCTCGTGCCTGCTCCTCGTCCGACGCGTCCGCTCCGCGCGTGGATACATCCGCGCATCCGCACCTGTTCTCCCTTCTCCACTGCTATATAAGGAGGAGGCAGGGTCAGTTCAGTGTGCAGCAAAACAGAGAAGATAGTGATTTCTTCTGTTCTCTGTTTTTTAAGGTTTCATATCATCTAGTTCCAGTAAAATCTCTGTGAGTACGAGTTGTACAAAAGTTGTACTCTTGGTCTGAGTTTGTATTCTTCTGAAGAATAGTGAAACCTATCTGCCCTGCCTGTGGACGTAGCCCTTTCTTAGGTGAACCACGTAAATTTGTGTGTTTGTTTTATTTCTGTTCTTCTTCATTTCATTTTATTTTCTTGTTTAACTAATCTTTAAACTTAACAAGTATCATAAATAACCCACAAATATACAATAAATTCTGTAAAATCCACTACAATTACCAACACACTATCATGCACCTGTGGTACAAATTTGGAACCAAAAGAAAATCTACGATGTGCGTACCTTCACCGAAGACACGACAATAACGAGCGACAAACGACGGACGACAGTGTTCCTCCTCTTCCACGAGCTGCTCCTCTCCTCCTCCATATGACAACGGCGGTACGACGGCAACTGCATCCTCCCTTCTCCAACTATCTTTTTCTCTCTCTCTCATTTCACCCCTCTCTCTCTCCGTCTCTCCTCCCTTCAACGAAGAAGAAGAAGAGGAAGAAGAGGAAGGAATGGGGGTGGGACTTGGGGAAGAGAAAAGAAAGAAAAGAAAGAAGGAAAGGAAAGAGAAAGAAGGGAATGAAAAAAAAGAAGACGCAAGCACGAAACCAGACCACACGACCTTCCACGTCAACATGACTCGTGCAAACCAAAATCCACCACCAAAGCACAGAGTGAACCCTCAAAACTCCCACGATGGCCGACACAACATCCGAACCACACCACATCACACCAAAAAGGTCAGAAACCCACTAATTCAAGCGTAAGGCACTACCAAAGCTGCATTTTCCACTAAATGCAGGGGACCCAGCTTCTAACGACCTAGAACTTCATTAAAATATTTCACCAAAACACCACTTCTAAAACTAGATCGTTACAAAAGGTTTCCCATAGATAGCGTCAACTGATCTTACTCTCAACCAACACGACACTACACCATCAGACTAGTTTGGTAGCTCAAGTTGCGACCGAGTCACCTAATTGAATCGATGGACAAATCTCCTCCACTCAATCCTAAAAGCTACAACACAAACCAATGTCCAAGGACCTTGATCGCTATGTCATCGAAGACACTCCAACGTTAAAGTCAAGATATGAATAGTATAAGAGAGTACATCAGGTTTTGAAATAGTGTGTAAAACGTACCTCACACCTGAATGAATGCATTATTTATAACTATCTGAGGATAGGTGAAGCACTATTGACTTTAACCGATGAAGTTCCGTCATGCATTTAGGTAGTTGAGATTTTGACAAACTTGCCATAATCAATCGATCACTCATTCAGCTACACTATTTTTTCTCTTTTCACTGAATTGGACTATTAGTTGACTTCCATTTGCTAGACAAAGGTTTAGGCCGATTCCCACATCACTTCATAATCTCACATGTGATGTTGAGCTAAGTTTTTATGATGATGGCACAGTGTGGATCTAGGAACTAGGTACAACCTTTCTTCATCAAACAATACAAAATCAGCAAATGGGGACACTTCTTATAAGCTCACATCATAATTGACTTGTTATTGCTTGAAAATACCAAATTTTATTCATGTTCTACTTTAAAGATGGATTAGTTTGTTCATCTTGCATAAGTCCACATTATCACCTATAAAACTGTAGTTTAAGCTTTACCAGATGGGAGCACCAAGAAACAATAGCTACAGTATCTTCCCTACCAAAAGTTCATCCTAGTAATGTCACATAGAGAACATGATATATGCTACTTATGTTTTTATGTACTTGATCTTCATAAAAGAATCTAAATTTGTCGAAATGTTGATATGCAAATATGAATATATTAAATATTAGTCCTAGATGTCTATCGTTGTTTAATGTTTTCACATGTGATGTTGAGCTAAGTTTTTATGATGATGGCACAGTGTAGATCTAGGAACTAGGTACAACCTTTCTTCATCAAACAATACAAAATCAGCAAATGGGGACACTTCTTATAAGCTCACATCATAATTGACTTGTTATTGCTTGAAAATACCAAATTTTATTCATGTTCTACTTTAAAGATGGATTAGTTTGTTCATCTTGCATAAGTCCACATTATCACCTATAAAACTGTAGTTTAAGCTTTACCAGATGGGAGCACCAAGAAACAATAGCTACAGTATCTTCCCTACCAAAAGTTCATCCTAGTAATGTCACATAGAGAACATGATATATGCTTCTTATGTTTTTATGTACTTGATCTTCATAAAAGAATCTAAATTTGTCGAAATGTTGATATGCAAATATGAATATATTAAATATTAGTCCTAGATGTCTATTGTTGTTTAATGTTTTCTGAAATTTCATGCCAAATTTCCACAATGAGTGACTTCTATGATCCATATCTTTACTGAAGAGCCATGAACTTCTGTAATTGGCATCATTAAATATCAAAGACTCACGAAATCAACATGGAAATCTAAGTAGATAAGAATTTAAAATATCAATCAATCTCAAAAAGAGGCAGCAAAATGTGTCAATATAACATCAACAATTGTGATTAATTTGACAAGTGTGAATTAAAAAACTGCTGTAAGTACCCACCTGACAAGTCGAACCTTTTACAAACTTCAGTTGTGGTCCTAGATAAATGAAATGAATCAAGCATGGCACCAAAAACAGTAGAAAAAAAACAATGCTTCAAGGGGCAACCTTCCATCCGGCCAATAGAAATCCTCAAAGTCATTGCTCTGTCTGTTGATATATAATGGGCGATCATTCCAGGCTGCATCACTCTCTCTCTCATCAAGGAAATTCTCAAACAAGCCAAATCTGTCTGATAGTCACGGAAAAAATTTATAGTTAAGGAAATATGCTTAAAAATAATCATAGATTCACAAGGAATATGCATGAGATTTTCGATGTAAAGCAGTTTTAGACCAGTCATAAAAATGTCTGTCAATCAAACACCAAAGAAAACACTTGAAAAAAATCAGTAAAATAGAAGCAGCCAAATATCAAATGATAAAGTGTAAAAGAAGAATGTCCATTGCATAGATCCACCAATCTTGAGAAATCAGATGTTATAAACATTACAATAATCAGAAAATGAAACAAGATTATGCATTAATTCTGGGTAATATTGTAGTTCAAATAAGTTACTGTAACACCTGAGGTCAGCAGAGGCCTATGTGTGTAACACGCACAGAACGCAACTAACAGGCATACAATGCTGGCACAATTTCCTGGCACACATTAGAAGTGCATTTTTGCCAGTTCAGGATTTGCTGAGTGTTGTGAGTTTTATTCTGAGAAATTAATCCCCGTTTAGTTGAATTCTTAGTGTTCATGGAGTAAACCTAGTCAAGATGACTGAGAGTGGATTACCTGTATTTGTAAATATAATCATTAGATAATCGTAGTAGATTTGTGGTTGGTCTCCTTCTTTAGATTCCTGATTTCTATATATTATACTTGTGGTTTCTCCTTGGTTCTTTGCATTGTGACAAAACTTGCTATGTTGTAACTCGTGAATGTGCAAGGCCTAAGTAAAGGGCATGGCGTCAAATGCCACAATGCCGCTTGTAACCCCCAAAACCATGATTTACTTTATGGATATCTGTGCTTGAGATATTTGTTTCTTTTCTCGTGATTTCGGCATAAAATACACGTGAAATTTGCGAAAAGGATGTCAAGGCACGAGTTATAAAAGGAGAAGGGGTGGTGTACAACAAGCATGCATGCAGAAAGGAAAGAGAGGAAAAAAAGAAGAGAAGAAGATAAAAGAAGGCTAAAGAGAAAACCAAAAAGAAAGAAGAAGGAAACAAGGAGAAAAAGGAGAGGAAAAACAAAAGGAGGAGAGGAAGAGAGGAACGAGGGAAGAGAGAGAGAGAGAAAGGAGGGAGAAAATTGAGGGAGAGAGAGAGAGAGAAGGGTGGGTGCTTGTGTTGTGAAAAGGAAGAAGAGCAGAAAACAAAGAAGGAAAATAAGGAAAAAAGAGAGGAAGAAGAAGAAAAAAAAAAAGGAGGTACATGCTCTACCCCTCAATTTCTTCTCATTTAAGTTTGTTAATGATCTAAATATGTTACTTGGGTTGATTTCGGTGCGTGGGAGAAATTTCATAATTTTTGGGCATTTTCCATAGATTTATCAGTAATTTCCATTTGTGTGGTTACTGTTGAGCCATTTTGAACTTTCTTGCTTCAATCTTGTATATCTTGAGTTACGGATTTTGGATTCTAGTGATTTTTGTTCCAAATGGTAGTACACGTACAAATCTACGTTTTAGTATATCATGTGTACTTTTTCGCAACTTGTAGTGAGATTAATGGAGTTTCCAAGCCAAGCAACTCCACTGCATTTCACTGGTTTTTCTGCTCTAGAATTTTAGCCTAAGGCGCAACTCATTGGCACAATTACATACCTGACACACATACGAGGCGCGCCCTGGCCTGGTAATGTAGTTAGTTCTAGTTTTAAGTGATTTTTGGTTGGTTCTTTTGTTGATATACTTGGCTTGATAAATGAGTTGTATTAAGAAAATATTTTGAAAATAGTTTTTGAGAATGTGGAAATGAGTTTAAAGGAATTGCATAAGTTTTCCAAAGATTTTCGAAAATATTTTCCGTGATTTTTGATAGGAACAACAAAAGCCATGGATTGCTCTGGTAGACCAGGGACGACTGATACCTCTGGAAGACTAGTTGCGAGTCTAGGGACATGGTTGTTGAATAGTAAGAGTTAAGACCATAGGACTGTACTAACGGACTAAGGACAACTGATACCACTAGAGGGTCAGATACAGGTCTAAGGTTGTGACTACCAAGTGGTAGAGTCCGGATTGGAGACCTAACTAGCCTAATTGAGGACGTCGAAAGGAAGAACCCTGTATTTGTCTTAGAGTGGACCTTTACAGGGTTTTTAGAGTGAGGACCCGAGACAGACCGACTCGTACACAAAGTAACTCATCTGTGGCAATGCATTGCGTTTCGACGACTACTTGTTGGCTAGTCAGTCACTAATAGCCACAGTGACACAACAAGTTTTGACGCTGAGTGCATGTGTTGTAGTTTTTATACTAGATTCAGACTTTTCGATTTTAGTCCAAAGATACCTTGGTTTTTGAAATGTGGTTTTGTAGTGAATTTTTAGACTTGGTTTGACGTAGAATAGCCATTCGAAGAGTGCATATGGATTTTCAAAGAATGCAAGAGTTTTAAGAGAAAAAGGTTTTAAAAGCATGTTTTGAAAAGAAATGTGTACTTCTCTGCTATAAAATTTTACAGCTTTTGGCATTCTTGTAGACTTCAAGGTTTTATGACTGTCGAGAGAGGCAATAGTGCGGTTCGAGGAGCTGTGAGCCTATAGCTTCAGTTTTCAGTTTGTTGTTTTGGTTTTTGGATAGACATGTGCTGGGTGACAAGTGGATGTCACTCGTACGTGTTTTGTGATGTCTCTCTCAGGTGCAAACCGTCGAACTGCAGTCTAGTCTAGTGCATGTAGTCAGAACCACGTAGCCGCACACCATAAGTTTTGGGTAGAGATAGGTTTTGTTGTATTTTATATTCAGTTATTTGGTTATTTATTGAATTCCATGTTAGTTTTTGGTACTTAATTACTTATTAATGGTTATGGGTAGTTAATTATACTCCAAGACTGAAGCCATTCTATCCTGACCATCTTTTGGGACACTTCCACCTTTCAGCTATTATCAAAACGTCATTGGGTAATAGAGCATTTTCAAGGATTGCTTAAAGTGAATCATTTGGACCATAGACTAGGTCATGCTGTTTTACTAACTCTGCATGATCGTCTTTGCTCCAATTCCTTGTCTCAGACAAATCAAATGCTGGTAGAGATAGATTTCAATATTTTGGCAGATAGAAGCTGCGAAGAAGAAAAAAAAACACTTGGAATGACTTGCACAAATGAATATGCAAGCACAAATTTAATTAGATTTATGGGTGAGTAGGCAGCAGGCGTTTTTGTTGTAGACAGAAGGCTGGCTCTACAGGTAAATAATATTGGAAGTTAGCTGGATCAATATAGTCTTCATATTGACTACTTGGGGTAAAATCAAAAGAAGAGGTTGTTAATATCTGTTATGCTGAATATCTGGATCAACAGTTGTACATACCTGCAACATTGTGCTGCATACTGTGTTTTATCCTTTTCGTATTGTGCATCACAAAAGAAGATATGCTCCTCAACAATAAATTGGACAAAGCAGATGTTACCTCCTAAAACTATAATGATGTTTGCACAATCAAAACTTGCAAGACATTGTCATATGAAGGAGAACCGACTAGAAAATTTATTGTCCTTATGATAAGAAGCCCCATGAAATGATAATGTCTACAATTTTCTAATATGCACTGGTAAAATTTGGTATGTTGCATATCAGTTCAATGGGAATTTTTTTATCCTTGATTCACCTTAGTGAGAGGTGAACATGATGTTATGATATCCATTTATTGCTCACACGTTTGCCTTTTATCTTAGATTCTCAATTCAATCTTATTAAAATGTGAATGATAGGATAAAAGGAGTAAGCTTAGGAAATATCTTTCTTTTCAAAGCATGCTTTTATAGGCCACATTGTTGTAAACTTGTTGCAGCTAACAAGGTTGAGAAAATTGGAAATAGATCGGGCAGGGGACCGATGAGCGATTGTATATGTTGGAATGGTCCCATATTAGAAAAGTGAAGATTAAAACTTATATATAGATGGACTATTCTACTCATTGCCAATTGATTTTGAATTGGATGTTGGTATTTCAACATGGTATCAGAGCCAAAAGAGACTCAAATGAACCCAAGTCTACATACATCCACCTATGTTTAAAAGAGACAATGGTTGAACCTAAAATACGCCACAAATAAGGAGGAATATTGGAATAATCCCACATTGAAAAAGTGAAGACTGGAACTTATGATTATATATAGGTAGACTCCTCCACTCATTGTCAATTGGTTTTAAGTTGGATATCCATATGTCTACATTGAAAAAGTGAAGACTGTGACTTGTAAATATATATATATGAACCTCTTCATTCATAGCCAAATGGTTTTGAGTTGTATATCCATATTTCAACATGGTATCAAAGTCAAAAAGAGGCCTAAATGAGCCCAAGTCCATACACATCCACTTATGTTCAAAAGAGATACTTGTTAGACCTAAAAAAGTCACAAGTGAAAGAGAATGTTAGAATAGTCACACATTGAAAAAGTGGGAATTGGAACTTATGATTATAAATAGATGGACTCTTCTATTCATTGCTAATTAATTTTGAATTGGATGTTCATATTTCAATAGTATAGAAATCGGTAATTTATCAGTCTAACATTTTTTATTAATTTTAAAAAAAGTACATGCATATATAAAATATATAAAGACTATAACTTGTAAAAAAAAAGAAACAATTAATGGCAACTACATAAATTTGGTAATCATCCAACATGAACACAATATCATACTCATTCTAATCAAAACAAAATGAAATACAACAAAGTCATGTTGTAGATTAAAATGCAAGACAACACACAAAGTTTTCTAAAGTTTAATATTGGAAATAAATCAGCGATTATATAGGAAAAACATCAACGATATAATAATGTTCTAGATTAAATATCAGTGATAGATCAGCGAGCATACAGCAAATATCAGCGATATAACACTTGATTAGGGACTATCGGACTAATCGACCTGGCAAATTTTCAACCATCAATATTGGATTGGCTTGCCAATTTGATAATTCGACCAATATATCTCCAATAAAACCCAATTTCTTGAACAATGGTGGTTAAATAAAACTAGTTTAAGTGTAGGAAAATTGCAAGAATCAATGGAATGAAGTGCCACCGGCAGCATGCAGTACAATCTCCAGCATCTAAATCATTAATAAAATCGAGAAAATAATTAATAGAAACCAAAATGGGACTATAGTCTACAGTTGCATCTATATTACACTATAGACTTAAAATTCAGTTTAAAGCATGAGAAATGCAGAGATTAGATAAATAATGTTTCAACAAAATCATCTGAAATAACATGTGACACAGATGATTTACCCAAGGCACAAAAAAAAAACTTATTTCTGGTAGACTGAGATCCAAAGGGAACCATATAGCATCCAAATGGTGTAAACACTTATCACCCTACTAATTCAAAGGTAGAGCAAGTGGGAACAACCCCATACAACTGGGTTGTGGCCATGTTCAGTCTGAGGTGTCGTACCTAGACCAGATCACAAAATAGGCTCCATGGATTAATTTCTAGAATAAATGGCCTATTTCTGAATAGAGAAAGCAAAAAGAGTGATTTGTTTAATTTCATGCTTTTGAGAAGATCAAGGGAACTATTTTAAGATCAATTCTATGGATCGATTTTTGACCTTTTTGCCACATGATTTCAGTAGCTCCATATGAATGGATTTCTCTCTTCTAATACTTGAAATTTGCACTAGTTGATGTTTTCCTTACTTTCTTTGCATGCCTCAATAGGGATCTTCATCCTTGGATTCATAAGTGACACCTCATCTTAACTAAACAGCAGTCTGTCATCTCACAAAGCTCTGCTATACTGTCTCATTCTTTAATCTTCAGGTTAAGTGAAATTGATACAGCATCTTTGTCGGAACTCAAAACAGTTTGTAGCTTTTACTTCTCCAACTTATGAAACATGTCCTAGTCATATCTTTGGATCCTAGTGCGGAAGTTGTTGGTGGACTAAGCAATCTCCTCTTTCTCATTTATTTGCAATTCCAGTTTAGCATGTTCACAACAATATTTAGGACATTGCTCCTGTTGCCTTTCTTGACATGTCTCTGGAATATGTAGAAGTTTCAAACATGACAGCTTTTGATGTTTTAAAGCTAGAGGTAATTCGACATTGGTGCTGTATTCCTTTACTAGAAAATCTGATAAGCAAGAGTAGCTTGCCCTTTTGATTCTTCAATAGATGCCAAAAGATCAACTCTTTGGATGAAAAATATCTCAACAAGAAGTGCAAGGAAACTGTGAAGGTAGATAAAAACAAATAATGAAAACTGAAGCAATAAAGAGACTACCATTCTGTGCTCTCTCTTTTCTACAAACTTCAGGATTATATTTGTCTTTCTTTGTGGAAGCTTTGCTAGTTGAGTTGCTAAAGCCATCACAATGCTTAAGCTCTGAGATGCTGAAATTTGTGCTAGTTGAATCATCCAAGTGCTTCTTCATAATGTTTGATTTACCTAATAATTCCGAATGACTTTCAGGAAGTGAAATCCCAAAACCCTCCAACAGAGCATCCTAACAAATTGACAAATTACATGAGGCTGATTTAGGCACAAAAATATTTGTCAAAAGTCTAGTATGGCTCTTGACATAACTGGAAATCAAACATCTGGATCTTACAGAAGGTAAAGTTATTAGACTGTTTCAAAAAAACAATAAACATAAGATCGAGCAAAAGACCTGCTTGTCACAATTTTAAGGGTAAGTAGTCATAGCACATACTAGTGTGATAATTAAGTAAACTGTTAGGAGAAGTTAGGACTTAGAAGGCATGCTGATTTCAGTAAGCATATATTTTTAAAATGCCAACATCTATCCTGCAACTTCGTAACAAGATCCACAACTTGTTTCAGTGCTTGATTGTTAGTATACGTTATATTCAGAGAAATGCCTTTTCTCCATGTGATTTGCTTTCTTAGTTAAATCTCTGTTTACAAGGTGATGTAATACATTTTTAAATCACTGGAGCATTGACAATATAGATTATTCCATACTAGAACACTGCTCATGCCATGTTTCATATTCAATAAAAGGACTATTGGGAGGATTAACTAACTTTATGTGAAGCTACCTAAGAGAGGACATGCATACCCGATAATCAGGAGCCACCTAGCATGAGGGCTAACAAATTGGAATTACCAAGAATTATATGTATGGGAGGACAGCAACAAGTTCTATCCAAGTTTCTTTCTGTTTCTTTAGAGAAATATCCAAATACGTTGGATTTCTTTGTTATCTTTTACTCATATTTTATTGCTTCCTTGTGTGGCCATTATGGGATCTTCATATTCATACGCAATGCTTGTAGTGCTTTCCCTCTCGTGTTTTTTGTTTCAAGATTGATGGCTTGGAATTTCTAAAACATGGTTATAATATTGTATATTTTAATATTAAAGTATTTGTTATTAACAGATTATTGTGGGGAATTTTTGACAATTAAATTTTGATTGCAGTGCATGGTAGGATGTATTATCATTGTTGGACACTTTTCAAATAGAACCCAAGACTTAAAGTGTCAACCATACTGATCATATCATGGAACATCTACAACTAAGAATAGGAGAATTCCATTAAATAAGTACATAACAATAGTTTGATTGTGTCTATCAATCTACAAACTAGGTATGTGAGTGACACCTCACCCTTACCACCAACTTTGTGACTACACAGACACATGGCTATGTATGGCAAAACTAAGCAAAATGTAAATAGATTACATCTTACAATGCTCATTATTTCTGATGCTAAACATGTTTATAGTGATACAAAAGTAAAGTAGGTGATTTGTTAAATTCTTACTTCATCTGACATGAACTTGAATTTCTCCGAAGTGTTGGAGGTGTTCATCCATCTTGACACCTTTGGAGGTGAGTATTCACTGAAGGAGACTCTAATTTAATTTACGCAAAAGATTAGTACACAATTTTAGGTTGCACTTCTGACTTTCCCAGAATATCAACTTTTTAATCTAAAAAGATCCTTTTGTCCAAGAATATCCAAATAGAATTTCTAACAAAATGATTTTTTTTGGAACTAAATACAACTTGGATAAAGCATATAATTCAAGGTTCAAAACATACTCCATGGATTACGACATGAACATCAACTCTAATTTTATCACATTCCAAAACCATTGCACTTAGCATACAACCAATTTTTCACCAATTAAATAGTGTATTTCTAGACTACTGTTTGCATCACAACCTGTAAATTGAACCCTTGAGAAAAACTTACTGGACTAGTATTTTTAATTGAATGGATAGTATTCGCTTTAATCACGATAACCTCATCCTTGAAACTTTTCTCTGAACAGTCAGTTGCCAATATTATTTGAACATGAAGAAACAAGTTGTGCTTTTTGACAATAACTGAATGATATTAACAAGTATTTACACAGTTAACCCTCTTTTCCCCATTTATGAGGAAGGAATAGTAGGTAGCATGGTATCAAATGTCTACGCGTGTCGCCGAAATGTCACTGACACGTGTCTTATTTTCAATTTACCGATATGACTCCGAAACAATATCGACATGGAAGTTTTCTGAACAAATGTAAATTTTTTTTACCGTATTTCCACCGACACGATACCGACATTTTCTTGACACGTGACTATTTTTAAATTTATCGAAGTCCGACCCGAAATCGACATTTAGAACCAAGGTAGGTAGTCTATAGACAGAAATCATAATATTGGGTCACAATAGCAAGCTTACTATGAAAATGAGAAAGGCATATTACAGGCTAAGGTTTTTTTCCCTCAAATATGGCTAAAGAGAAATTTTTTGTTTTAGTCAATTTCGCCCAAAAAAATCAAATTTTACTCCCACAAGCATTTTTTTTATATGGCATCTCATCCTAATTATGTTCCTTTAGATATTATTGCATCAGGAATCAAACAGGGTCAAAGGATTCCTTGGAAAAAGATGACTGCAAAATAACTTAGGTACTGTGTTATCAAGGAAATTATCAAACAATTTTGAAGAAAATTCAATTAAGAGCAGAGCCCCTTTTATATTTTAATATGACCTAGACATGGTTTGATTATCCATAGAGCATGTTTCCAAACATCGGTTTCATGTTGGACTTCGACTTTCCAAAATAAGAAGTATGCTCGACATCAGTGGAAATATTAGTAGAAACATGGTAAAACATGGAAGTCCGCTAAAAACTTTGATTTTAGATTTAAAGCTCTATAATAAGTTAAAGTGAGCAACAATACACACCTCTATGTATTTAAATTCATAGTTTAAATATATAATAAGGAAATATAATGTATATACAAAATACTGCATTATGGAATATAAAAAAGATTGACAAATTAGTGAATAATATTCATATATTAACATTCTATGTATCATAATGTAAGTTGTTAATATGAATAAAGTGCTAAAATAAGAGTTTTGCAAGTTAATAAGACATATTTGAAGTCACGTAATATAGGATTTTTACTCTATTTCCACCAATATAGATCAATATATCACCAACGTGGCACCGACATAGGGTATCTCTCAAATCACAGTTGAATATCGTGTTAGCAAGTTGAGTTTCCGACACATGTCGAAATTTGTACTATGCCACAAAGAACCAAGTAATAATTAATCCCACTTAACCCAACTTATACCCCATTGAAGCACAATTTTATACCCAACTTATCCAATTATCCCCTATTGAAACACAATTTACATCAACCTCATTAATTATTTCTTAGTTGAAATCCATTTTGATGAAATCCATTTTGAAAAAACTACGACTCATTGTGCATAATTACCCTCTTCCACAAGGCCACAACCAAAAAAAATGAAATTTACACACTTCAATGACCAAATGGAAAAAAATAATAAGTAAGAAAGATTAACCCCAAGGTGAGACAAACTACTCATAAGAATTTATTCCCAATCCAAATAGGGACTAAAAAAATTTAAAATATTCGAATTTTAAATCAAATGTGATCATGTGAACAAGTTTTTAACGATCCTTTCCCATTATTAAAGGTTTAAGCCTCAACAATAACATAGTTAGGTTTGTGTTTGAAAACAATAACTCAAGTGCTGGCAAAAGTTGCTTTTGTACTTTAGAACTAAAAATATTATCTCTGAATCTTTTAAATTCATATCTGTATATAAAAACTTTCTAGGTACACAAACATCTCAAATGTTCATGCATAACATGTCATATCCAACAAGATAGTTTTATATCTAATAAATATCTTCACCAAGTCATGACATGAGCTGATCCTAGCATTCCTCCCATAAATATCAACTACCTGATCGTTTGTCTTGGTGAATGAATGGGTGTTCCCATCCCTATTTTGCCAAGGCCTGCCAACCAAGATGTCATTGTCATGATACAATTTAGAAATAAGATGTATGCAATGAAAAATAGATGGCATCATAAGAGGTATGCACCACTATATGACAAAAATGACAAGGGAAAATGGAATAAGAAAGCCTACAGCCAAGATTTTGGTGGTCAGAGGCAAAAACAAAAGATTATTCAGAAGTAAACCAAATAAACAAATCATTAAACTGAAATAAGTAGTGTTTTATACTGAAAAGTCTGCAAAGACTGCTTGAAGTGTCTGGTTGTGCACAAACAATGGAGTATACTCTACTGGGACTATAATGATCTACAGGAAAAAAATGCAGAAAGTATGTAGAAAGAGGTCTGGTTGGTGGACAAATCAATTAACCCTTCAATTGTTTAGTAACAGTAATCCAATTTTTACATGTACTGGTTTTCAACTGAAAAATTATACAAAAAGTGAGATTGTAAGCAAATGTAACCGTCTCAAGAGAATGCACTAACCTTCTACAGAGAATGCAACATGAGCTTCTTGTGTCGATCTTCCCTCTGAATCATTTTGACATCCATCATCATTGAGTAAATCCAAAACAGATACATCTGGAAGGAAAAGTAAGTTGATCGGATAAAATGAAAAGATGTTGGGGGACCAACTGGCAAATATAATAGATCTTGAAATGTGCTAAAAAGTATGTTAGAGGGGGCATTATTGACGAAGGTTATCTTTTTATGTGTAGTCAGATATTGCTAAATGCAAATTAGCTATTGCAGATGCACTTGAAACTAGCACGATCCATTGAAAGCTTTAAACTTAACGATTTTGTGGCATACCCGTATGTTCCTTTCTTGCACCATATTGGTTTGGATTGCTGAGATTTAAGGATGTTTGCACCTTCTGTTGTTCTAATGCATCACCAACTTTATTAGAGCAATCATGAGTAGCTTGTTTTTTCCCAGGACTGAAGACAACTGGCAGCCTGCTAAGGAGCAAAAATATCTTTCAACCATATGTAGCAAAAGAAAAAAAAGAGTTTCAAAAAACGATCAGTGGCAGCATGCTAGTAAATAGAACCTACTTCTTTTGGGTCTGAACCACGTTATACGAATTTAATTGACTTCCTGTTCAGGTATTGAAATGGTTATTGCACATAACTAACATAAATTTTATCAGACAATTTCATTGAATGTGAGAGAAGCACATTGCCTTACTTATGCCCACAGATTGAACACACTGTATGGGAAAGGTTTTATTTGAAGGGAGTGAAGGAATAGACTTTGAAGCATCAGAACCCACTTTAGGAGCATCATCACCTGCAAGGAGTTGTGAAATATTACATGATGACATGAAAAATATAAAGAAGCAATCCATCTTAAATGAGCACGAACATGAACTTATGGCAAAGCAAGTTGCGGGAGAAAATGAAGGCAGTATGCTTCATGTACAGATAAAGGGTTCGACATGTGAATGTTGGAATTGTTAGAAGATACTGCTTTGACATCTTCCATTCTCACTGAGGATATGCATACCAAAGGTAATCACTATCATGAATTATCTTATGTGCCAGTTGTATAAAAAGAAAGAAACAGAATATTTTATATTAAATGATGTTAGTCTAAGCATCTAACCAAGTTCATACATACTCTCCAAAAAAGAACCAAGACTTTACGTCCATAATAAATCAATGGAGAAAAGCAAACAGGGAGCTGCCTCATATAACTGCAGGGCTTATGTCAAATTCATCACCTGCTATGAGTTGTAAAATATTACATAATGACATGAAAAAATATAAAGAAGCAATGCATCTTAAATGAGCAAGATAATGAACTTATAGCAAAGCAAGTTGCAAGGGAAAACGAAGGCAGTATGCTTCATGTACGGATGAAGGTTTTGACATGTTAATGTTCAAATTGTTAGTAGAAACTACTTTGAAATCTTCCTTTCTCATGGAGGATATTCACACCGTGGATAATCACTATCACGAATTATCTTATGTGCCAGTTGTATAAAAAGAAAGCAAAAGAATATTTTGTATTAATAATGTTAGTCTAACCGTCTAAGCATCTAAACAAGTTTATACATACTCTCCAAAATGGAACCAAGATGAAACGTCCATGATAAATCAGAGGAGAATTCAAAAGCAAACAAGGAACTGCCATATATAACTGCAGGGCTTATGTCAGATTCTCACATCTACAGTAAACATGTGATCCCCAGAAAATAGAAAACTTTCTGCTTCTCTCTTTTTCAGGTAACAAACTTGACAGTGCATATCCCTTGTAAGAACTGAACTATTGTAATCCTGATCCTATAGGCTATGACTTCTAAGGGGGAAAAAACATCAAGGAATTATGGAGACGAATTGGCATTCAATAAATATAAACAAGATAAGTACACAGAGATAAGATCCACCTGTACTGAAGCTAGAACAACATAGTGGAGCAGATGTCAAGTTTGACAAGCTGAGAATATCCAATGATCTAGGCTCTTCATTATAATGGACCTGCTTATCTTGTCCAACTTCGTAATTCTCCTGATCCAACGTTTGTTGGCGCCTTTTCTTTTGTTCAAAGTATTGCTTTTGCCTTCAGTATTATGGCAAAATGGATTAAAAATTAATGGCAAAAAAGAAAAGTGTGCGAGTACAGTACAAAGAATATTGAAACAATTTAATTCAACAGTTGACAAGAAAACCAAAGAAACTCAAGCTGCTCAAGGAACAAACTCTGCATACACCAGTACTAAGAAATAACAAGATAAAGGCATAGAGAAAACCTGTTACCTATTATATGTTGACTTCCTTGTCTGGTGATCATCGGGAATGCAACAGAAAT
The DNA here is from genome assembly GCA_024699735.1 of Posidonia australis. Lineage (NCBI taxonomy): Eukaryota > Viridiplantae > Streptophyta > Magnoliopsida > Alismatales > Posidoniaceae > Posidonia > Posidonia australis. The sequence goes on along the minus strand of JAMKQA010051441.1, from coordinate 7,934 downwards.
AGGGCATAATTAGAGATGCAAGTTGAATATAGTTATAAGAATATACCATACTACTTGTAAGTTGTAACTAGAGTAATACACAAGTGAATACTTTAAATATTGCAGAAAGAATATCATCTAAATTTGGGAAATCAAACGGTTAATAAAAAGCTTGAACTTCTAGAAGAATTAAACAGAATTATTTCATAAATATTGACTCTTTCACAACTCACTAGAGAGTCAAGTGCAAGGCAAGGTTTGAGATAGACATTTACGTATCCAACTCATTAGATGTTCAGATTCTGGACTAGGATTGCTTTGGACTGAAAGTATTAGTGTTATTAATTCTATAGTTTATATAGCTTAACGGGTTACTGGATATCCGTTTAGGAATATCCATTTAAGGGTATTCTTTAGACCTCTATAAATATGTAATGCTCTCTCTCTAATAAAAAAATCTCTCTTTCTTTTCCACACAAAACTCTACAGAAAGAAAAAAGAATAATAAATTTGTACAAGTGGAAGCAAAAAGCATAAATTTGTACACTGATGATGCAAAGGAATTCAACTCAGAGTTCAATGGCAAAAATAGAATGTGTTGTAACACTTCTTCCTGTTGAAGGAAACAAATTATTCCAAAACTATTATTGAAAGTGTGATAAATAAATTTTTGTATATAGTTGTAGGTAAATATCCAAAGTACAGAAGCTTAGATTAAAGGCAAAGGCCTGTGAACTCATCAAAGCATATCCAAAAAATTCTTTTAGCAGTTTATGAAGAAACATTACTTAGAAACATTTTTGAAATGAGCACATTAACAACAATGACAGAAATGTGCGATAAAAGAAGTTTTATTTCATCTGACGGCATGCTAACAAGGAAAGAAGAGGGAATAATCAAGACTAAAATTGTGCAAATATGGTCAATATCCAATTGCAAGGACATCAATGTGTACTTACGGTGTTTACTTTCCTTCTTGATCCTCCCATCCATTGTAGCATTGTTGATGGTGAAAATTAAGCATATGGCTAAACAGAAAAAGAAAATTGAGACAGTCCTGCATAACCAAACATTTAGTAGACTAAATAATGATTTTCTGCAACCAATAAAAATATGTTGATATTAGGAATACAGATACAGTCGATCTTGTGATATATGCATTATATACCAGTAGGTAGATAAGTAGCCTACACTACAATTTAATATAAATATCAAGTTTTCAACAAAATGTCCAAAAGGAAATTGAGAAATGATAATGGTATATGATAATCACTAACTCACTAAGAATATAAGATGAACCAAAAAACAAATAACGAAAGAATGGAAACTCTATAAACAATACTGTAAACTGAATATACCAAAATATCCAACAAAATTAAAACCGTAGAATCCCCCTACATTTTCTGCCTGAACACCTTCAAAAAATTTCATATAATTTACACAAAATCCAATAAAATTGAAAGTTAGGAATAGTTGCCATAAAATGGAGTAAAATCTAGGTTTTAAGCATTAACAACTCCAAATAACTCACATCTTATGCATGAACAGAAGTAGATCCGAAAAAAAGGAGGATGCACACCATATAAGCATAAAAGACATAAAGCAACAATAATATTATAAAAGTGAGTCAACACTTGTCTTCTGTTATTCATGTGTTAGAATAGTTATGTGAGTGCTTCTGTATCAATGGCTATCTAATACAGCCATTTCAATGTACACAAGCGATTATTCATAGACCTTATATCCCATTCAGTTCCAAGGTGAAGCCTTCTGGAGATTCAGCTGCGAGGTTTACAAAATTAGGGAATGAAAGCGAGGGTCTTGTTCACTGATTTAAAGGAAAAAAAAAAGAGGGGGATAGAGGACTTGGGGATAGCAACGTAGTCACTGTTGAAATACCCTGATGACTTCCTTTTACTGTAAGAATGCTACTAAGACTTCAAGTTCCTCGAAAAAAACTTATTTTTACCAAAAGAAAAAATCTAATCACTTTTCCGTATACAAGGTAAGGCAACATAAATCGTCTAGTTTAAAAACAACATTCGGACACACATCATGATCGACTCTACTCACGGAAGAGAATGGAACTTGGCTTCTTTGGTTGATTATGCATGACCAACAAGATTCGTCTTACTTTCGACTCAGTCCCCATCTGAGAAATTCCCTTCCAAGTCCAATTGTACGTCAAAACAAACGACTCCAATACACCAATTGTACGTCAAACGTAACAGCAATATCATCCAAATTGTTAGCCTCAATTCCCAAAAACCTTAAACACACGAGTTTAAGGATCTTACTGCTATAAAAGTATGCTGCGAAACTACGATGACATCACGAAAACCGTAACGTCGATGGCATGGGAATCGAGTTCGTCACAAATTCACGGGGTGAATACCTGCAGAGTGCTGGGCGAACGGAAGGACAGGAGGAAACACTGAGATTAGGGTTTTCCGGAGTAGGAAGAACGGGAGCGTTGCAGGGAGGAAGGAAAGCAGTGCGTCGTCTATACTTGTCCGAGTGGGATTTGAATGCTCGAAAGTGGGAAACGAGGACAGCCGGGGTCCGAGGGTTGTGAATGCCGGTCTCTTTCTAGGTTGGTGTGGACCGTGTGGAACGTTACCGCCGTGGGCCGCTTATGGAAAGTTCTTTTTACAATGTCGCATGTAGAAAGTTTTTATAATACGGTATACAAAAATGTTTTTTTTGATAATGTCACATATAGAAAGTTTTTTTTGATAATGTCACGTATAGGAAGTTTTTCTGATAATGTCATATATAGAAAGTCTTTTTTATAATTCCACATCTAGAAAGTTTTTTTTCTATAATGCCGCATATAGAAAGTTTTTGGGAAAATTAAGTAGGACACATGTTTTTGTTTGGTGTCTTTTTTATTGGGAAAATTGAATAGTTAAAGTTATTTCCAACTTCATTATGTTAGTAGGTGTCTATTTTTGACAATGACAAAATATAAATAACACCACATGTTTTATTATTATTATTATGAGTAAAATATCCTTTGTTCATTCTCTTTTCCCTTTCATTCCTAACGTCTTGATGTCCAATCCATCTTCTCCATCCATCGTGTCCTCTTTGGTGAATGGTGTTGTTCTCTCTCTCTCTCATTTTCAAATTGGGGATTATTATTTTTTTCTAGGGATTTTTGAATCGGGATTTTGTAGGGATTATCAATGATTTTTGGTTGGTTTTGATTTTCTAAGGATTTCAAAGAACGCATCTCTTCTTATAATAATCTCTCACTTCCTCTTGCTCTTAAAATTCTTGATGTAAATATAAGCATGCATCTAGATCAAAGCCTTCACTTTTGTGTAATGAATTGTTTGGTGAAGAAACAAATAAGGAATTCTCTAACTCTTTTGCCAATTTTTTTTGGAGAAGATGGGAATTTCAAAGTTCAATACATTAAGAACAAGGATTATCATCCTGCACATTGATATCCAGATAAATGCTAAAAGGAAGAAGTAAAGATCTCTTTTATATGTGCATAAAACATCGCCCATGCTAACTTTGTTTATAGAAACAAAAACATGTTCTTTTCTCTACAATAAAAGTAATTAAGAAAGGGTCCCATCCAGAAAAAAGCAAGCAGCAACAAATAAGATATTACTACTATAAAATTGACAAAAATGTAGTTTTGAATGTATATCATTAGAAAAATGATTAGATCTTTGAAAGATGTGGTTTATAAATTACAAGCATTATGTAATTGGCTTTTCGTCATGGTAGATTTAAAGACAGTTTATTGATCCAAATCACTTGTTATCTATCCCATTTTGCTAGACAATTTGAAGAACTTAGAGGAATTCTTATTCAAGTACACTACTTAAGACAAAGATAATGAGGAGAAAAAGAAAGAATGGCCACCTACATATGTCAATGAAGAAAAAAAATAAGAGGTGAGTGAGGAGAATCATGCAATTGAAATAAACAAGGAGAAAGTCTCTACAATTGTGGACATTGAGAGTGACGCTAGCTACTTTGACCATCCATTTGGTCATTTCACTTTCAAAACCTCCCAAGTATTCCTTCATAGAGACTAGTAGAGATTATCTTGGTAAAGACTTCCTAGAGATGGAAGACAATCAAGTGATCGAAATTTACTTAAGTTGGTGTATTCATGAGTATCTCTTTGTTTTTCTTTTTAATCTCGGTTAGAATATGTGCCTTCTTGTCAATTATAAAGTTCTTGTTTTAAAAACTAATTTAGTGTGTTTATATTTACAATTTATATTATTCTTATTGGGAGAATATCTTCTTTGACCAAGAATTGATAGAAAAGTCGTGTAACATATAGGTGCTTCCATTTGATGGACAAGTAAACAATAGAATCATCCAAACAAGCATGAGGATGTTGAAAGATAAAATTCTAGTGGCTTTGAATGATGAAGAATGTTAGACTTATCTACCGACAAACATCATTGTAAGGCTATTTAATTATGTTATGTTGTTAAGGGTAAACATGTTAATATCATGTCCTGGGGTAGGCATGTCTTCAAAGTAAGAATCAAGAAGTCTTCACCAAGTTTCGTTTAGGCTAAAGCCAGAAGGAAATTAAAGAGGCACATGTTATTTTATTATCAATTAACTTCGACATTCATTGGCACCTTGTATGTATTGATTACCAAGATTGTCTCATTAGTCATTACATACTACAATTCAACGATGACTATCATGAAATGCAATGCAATAGTAAAAGTTGCAAATTATTTAGAAAGACAAACTAAAGTTATTGTATGTGATCAAAACGTACATATTCCTTTTTTGTAATTCAAACAAAACTTATGACAATGGATTTTGTTGACACATTGCCTTTGTTTTGGAACAATTGAAGAAGAAGTTGTTGAAGTTGGTACCTTTTGGTTCTAAGCATAAATTTGACCAAACATGGCTATAATAATCTTAATTGATCATTTCATTTTGTTCATTCTTGTTGTTGTATTCTTATTTGTAATTGATGAGTTATAATTACAATTCATGTGGGATGTATTTGTATATGTATGTAAACTATTTTATTAAAAGTAAGTGAATGAATTTTACTCAAAATGATGTCAGGTCTATAAAGAAAAAGCTACCTACAGAGATGTTAAAGAGATGTGATATTTGATAGAAGTTGTAATTTTTTTGTGAAGTTTCAAGATTACACTTTTTTGTAAATCTTGTGAAGTCCGATGAGCTGAAAGTTGTGTATAGTTAGTTGATATAACTTTTTGTATACTATTCATACATGGTTAACCTATAACAATTGTAATCATTATATTATAAATTACATTTCTATTTATTTCCATTGTTTATTTTTCTCATTAAGATCAAATTTTTTGTTCATTATGAGTAGGCATAAGCGATTGGACAACACTAGTGGAATAGAGTTGATATTGCCATTTTTGGAACAAATAATTTATGATTAATTGACACTTGGAAAACCATATTTTCCCAAGCTTATTTCGAATTTGTAATTTATATTTTGTAATTTGTATTTTAGTATGGAACAATTTGCATAATTGAAAGAAAGAATTTGTATTAGTTTGTATTTACAAAAAGTAAATTCCGACAATTGATAGTATACAATTTGTAATTTAGTACATAATAGTTTTCCTAATTAAAATAAGGAATTTGTGGTTTTGAATTGGGCCAGGATTTCCTATTGGTGCCTACAACCATGTTAACATGGTTGTAGGCACCTTTTTTTTAAATAAATACATGAAAAAAAACTATATAGATGTATTTATTAGATATCTATAAATACATAGTGAAATATTCATTTAAATCAAACAATTATTAACCATTGATCTAAAGGCCTTAAAATTCAACACCTTTTGACCATAATTGCATCATAGTTTATAACTTTGTAAAGTTATCCTATTTAAATGATTTATATTTCTACAATATCAAGCTTGAATAATAAGATTACAAAATTTACATTGGAAATTTTGTAATTGATATTATATAATTTATAAATTAGTAGATAATAGTTTACGCAACTGAAATAAGTAAATTGTAATTTTGAATATTGTAATTTGTATTCCAAAATATAAATTCCTACATTTGAATTATTATAGTTGCACCATAGTTTGTATCTGATAAATTTGTAAAATTATCCTATTCAAGTAATTTATATTTCTATAATATCAAACATGAAAAACAAGATTACAAAGTTTACATTTGAAAATTTGTAATTAATATTATACAATTTATAATTTAGTAGATAATAGTTTGCATTACTGAAATAAGGAATTCGTAGTTTTGAATATTGCAGTTTGTATTTTTAAAATATTAAGTCCTACTTAGTGAAGGAATTCACATTCTCATTCAAACTTAGTTAACCATACTTAATAAAACGTAACCAAACTTAGTTAAATGGAGAATCAATAGTGATAGACAATTTCAAACTTGGATTGATAATAAAAAATACAATTTCATAATTCCTCCAAAATACAACTTCAAAAGTTTACACTTTGACCAAAATAGAGGAATTTAGTTTGCAAAAATATATACTAAAGTTTGCAATACATTACAAAAAAGCTTGAGAATATGATAATAAAAGTGCACAGTTTAGTAGATGACGAACTTTGAGTACAAAAAGATACAAATTTTCGACATCGACTATATTCAATCCAACACTAGTGCAATACATGTCCTCCATTTATATTGATAAAGTATATGACAACTTAAACATCAAATTGGATCAATATCTCAATCTTTCGATGGAATTAACTTTTTCTTCCTTCTACTCGTATGAGATTTTGTGATCCATAGTCTAATTTTAATGTATTCAAGGTTAAATGGAGGTTTCTCAATCCCCCATATTGAATAAATAGCTTTATCATATGCTAAACGATACTTCTCTGAAAGTAAAATAGAGACAACAAAAGTTATATATGTTCTTACTAGTAAATTGAATGGTGTATGCATGAAAACATGGTAGTTGAAAAACTCTCCATTCTTTGCAAAAGCAATCTCAAGTCTCCAGATCCACTTGACATGAAGCATCAACATGAACATCTATAAAGAAAAATGGTATAAATATAACGCATCTAAACCTTGACCGTTTAAAATATTAACTTAAAACTTTTCCTCCACATTAGGTCGTATGTGGTCTACTGACTCATAGTTTGGTTGATGATGAACTTCAAGGATCTATATGTAATAAGTGTATATTCCCATAACACTCACCTTGGCATAAAGCATTTGTCCAATGATGTATATCAATCGGCGAATCACAAATTCCTTAGACATGTCAGGATTCAAATGCTAACTTATTGGCCCTCAAATTCACCTTTCTACATGAGTATGCAATTGCTTTGAAGAACCACATCAACCTAGTAAAGAATTTGTCAAAACAGGCAAGTAAAATTCATAAATGTATAATTTCATCATATGAAAAGGATTGAATTGAAATCTTGAAATCTTGAAATTAATTGTAAGTACATTTCAATTCATAAAGATGGATGCAATCTCCAAAACTTTGACTGTAATTTATGTATATACATTTCTTTTGTTAGTGCATCACAATGGTGAAGAATTGCAGCTTTGAAATTCTCTTGCAAGCAACACAAATAATAAGAATAGTAAGATTTTGAAAAAATTCTTTAGTATTATAGTACTTAAATTCTTGTATCTATCAGAAATAAAACGGAATGCAATTCTTGTATCCTCAGGAATAGAGTGATTCCATTGGTGTTAGTTCAGTGGCAACACCATGGTGCAGAGGAGGCTACTTGGGAACGCGAGATGGACATCCAGAGACAGTACCCCTACTTATTTGGTCAGAGCTGAATTCGAGTACGAAATTTTTTTAAGGGGGGTAGGATGTAACATCAGGGCCTGATTATCCATTTTATTTAATAAACCATGTATTATTTGTAATATTGTGTTTAATGGTTTATTAATGGATAATCTGTTGTTTCTTGGTTGTGTGTGGTTGTAGGTGGTTTTCTGTG
>JAMKQA010051440.1:0-22487 GCA_024699735.1 Posidonia australis | reverse complement strand
CATATTGATCTGGAATTTGTTGGTATTTTATGGCATTTGTTGGCATATATTGAGCTTTACGGTGAAATTTTTCTCTGATCAGCTGTTCTAGGGTTAGGACATTTGTTTGCTTGAATTCGAACACTCTAATTATGATATGGAAGATGAAATTATAGTTTCTTTTCTACTGAAAATTTTTCTTTGGTTCCCGATTATACTTGTGAGTCTTGGACTGTGATTCATCTCTGGCGAATGCTGTTTCTGTTCCGACGACTCCATCTCGGGTTCGTCGATTGGGTGCAGGTTTTGAAAAAAATGAGATCCTGCAATCTATTACTTCTTTTCAACATAATAGAAGCATGGATATTGACCCTTTGGCTGCGAATCTTGGTCAGAATGGTGGAGAAGAAAATGCTTCCACGCCTGCTCTTGTGGAGGAAAATCCTCTTTAATGGCTAAATTCTTGTTAGTCGAGAAATACTGCTTACTTTTAGTCTCTTTTAAGGTTCTGTAATTTAAAGCCCTCTGCACTTTGGTGTTTTGCTCCTTGTCAGTTGGAGCTGAGAATCTGTAATATTTTTCCCAACTCTGGACTTATATGTGGCTAAGCTTTTGGAATATATAAAATAAAATAGAATACCGATTTCAAAAAAAAAAAACAACAAACCACATCATGTGACATCTTTATTTATAATTCTTAATCCACTACTAATATTAAAGCATCTTTCTTCTTGTATTTATACAAGATTGAATTCTCTTTAACTACATGTAGAGTTGAGATATGCCACATGGTATTTGTATTTGTATTCATAATTCATTACTAACACTATAGCATATTTCTTGTTGTATTTGTACTAGACTGAATGCTCTTAACTACATGTATAATATTGGCATCTACATTTGTAGGTTTCATTGTGACACAATAATGTTAAAAAGAAAAACATTTACAAACACTTGCCACTTACAAATTCTAAAGTTTACAATTAGATTCCTTCCATTCAAAAAAATTACCAAAAGAAAACACATATAATATAATCTAAAGATAATATTTTATTAATAATATAGTAATTTCATAATAGCCTTGATTATTTTCTTATTTGTCTATCTAAATAGTACTAAAAAATAATTAATTTTGAATAGACGTTGCAAGAACTAATGTAATTATAATTAGTAACTATATATTATGATATTGAATAATAATAGATTAATATGAAATAATTGATATAGAATTTTTTTAGTCGATCCTTCAAAATAGAAGAGAGAGGAAAATATTTATGACATTTAAAAAAATATATTTTAAGAACAATAATTGGTTTTTTCAAACTAATCAAGTTATTTAAACATGTCTGGAGATTAATTTTTTATTTTTATAAGTGACAAGTGGTAATAAAGAAAAATAATAATAATTGTTTCATTACAATCCTCTATTAATTATGGACTATAATTCAATGAAAATGTCATATAGGAGGCTTTTGAATTTACTTTTACCATTAGGAACATGTGCATCAAAACAATTCTACCAACAACTATGACCCATGAAAACAACAGTAGGAACCACAACTTTGAAAAGATATAGTAATACTCTTTTTTCAATTATATACAAATGCATTTTAATATGTATTTTATCTCTGATTTCATCAATTGATAATATAAAAATACAGTGAATACATGATAAATTATCGACGTACAGTTACGAAGTTGAATCTTATAATGAGGCTTCTTTACATAGATCTTATATAAAATGAGATATAACATCTACAACTCAAGGATCTTTAACTTAAGAGAGGATATGAGAGGAAGATTACATGTTGGAAATATATGTTGAATAGAAAGAGAGAGGCAAGAAAGCATGTACTACTTTGCACTTATAACTTGTATTTTACGCCACTATAAAATCTTTTTTCTTTTATCATTGTTTTTCTTGTCACTGTTAAAGTCTTTTTGGTCTTATCATTGTTGTGCATTGTAACAGTGCTTTATATTATAACTATCAACATTGTTATCATCCTTAACATATTGTCATTGTGTTTGAAATAAAGAAGTAATACTTCAATTCTATTTCTCTCCTATATATTTAGAATTATACTAAAATTTAATTCACACGTGTCCATGTGAGATATAGAATTTCACTTGCCTTCATAATATTGTAATATAATACATTTAATTATACATGTCAAGCTTGGATATATAATATTGCTAATTATCATCGTCATTCATATAATTGTGTACTACTATTTGTAAATGTATACAATGTATGTTGTGAATAGTGAGTTGGACTCTTGAGTTTATTTTTTTAAAAGAAATTTACTTGATTGTTAGTAATGAAGTCATAGCAATATTTTAATATCTTAAGTGATATTTCTTATTGATATTCTTAATACCATTTGAGTAGGTAGGGTGGTATGAGACTTCTCATTTCATTTGAATGTAGTTGAATTGATTTAAATTACAAAGGAAGCATGAGGTGGAGTAATTTTTTACTAACTTGTTTCTACTCTTTTGGAAGTAAGAGACATTCTAACAAGTATGTGTAACCATAGTCATAGATGTTCTTATCTAAAAGTGATAAGATAAGATCATAAAGGATAATGTTGCTCACTTTGAAACACCAGAGATGTATTTTAAGTTCATATTTTCATACACAGGTAATATATTTGTATTATGTTAAGGAGAGTAGTATTTTATCATTTGGTCAAGTTTTTTTAAAGTACAAATTATATGTTCAATGGGTTTAAACATCAATGTTCTTTAGTTTCTATAGACTTCGAGATGAGAACCAATAACTCCTCCCTATCAAGTAATAATCCATACTTCTTTATATATGTTAAGATAAAAATAAGCTTTCTCCATGAAACAAATGCAATGATTTGTGTCATCATTTTCTTTTCCACTCTTGTCCTTTTTTTTTACCACAACTGCAAGCTTATGATAACATCAAATGAAATAAGTAAATGAATTTTTAATTTTATTTATGAGTTTCACTATATATATATATATATATATATATATAAATAAATAATCATTTTGATATATCACATATAATATTTAATAGTTTTTCATTTCAAGATAAAATTAGAATGAATTTATCTAATTGTTATTGCTTGGTTACAAGTTTGTTCTTAGATAGTATTTGGTAACAATTATTTTCCATAGTTTATTGGAAATAATCACTTATGGATAAAAAACTGAATCAAACACATAAAAAAGGGCTAACTTATTTAAAAACGCTAGCTTATTTTTAATGTATAAAACTCACCAAAAATGCTGAAAATGAAAAGCTATGGGGGATACCTTTTTGAAAAAAGTTAGAATCTTTTTCACATTATTTCCCATATTATCCTCATTAAAAACAAAAAATTACATATAAAAACCAAAAAATCCCACAAGCCCTACAACTCTCCTTCTTCCTCAAACCCACATTGTCACTCTCATTCTTCCTCTTCTTCTGGGGTATGCTCCGCCGCCTCCTGTAGTGCTGCCATGATCGAGCTCTAGAATCAGAGGTTCGTCTTAAAGTCCTGGGTGATTTCGCGAACGAGCCTTTGAAACAGAAGCTTTTGGATTAGAAGCTCCGTGCTCTTCTGGTACTTGTAGATCTTGCGGAGGGCAACTGTCCCACAATAGAAGCGGTGGGGCTTCTTCACTCCTCCAATGGCGGGGGCGGACTTCTAAGCGGCCTTGGTGGCGAGCTACTTCCGGGGAGCCTTCCCTTCCATCGACTTGCGGCCCGTCTGCTTCGTGCGAGCCACGGAATGGGAGTTATTAGGGTTCGTAGAAGGAAGAGAGAAGAAGATGAAAGAAAAGAAACTTGACACATTGTTGCCCTGACCATGGCGACGTTGATGGACCACCGGGATAGGGCAAAAAAGCTCGGGGTGGTGGCGACATCGACGTCACCTAGGAATGTGTGGAGTTGAGATCACTGGAGTTGTCGACTGTTGATTGTTGGCAACGGACATGAGTTGGGAGACCAATAACTTGGGGTTGAGGATCGCTGTCATTTGCTACTCCATCAAATCCAATCTGTGATTATGCATGAAGGAGATTTAGGACTTTAGTGGAAGCAAGAGAGAAGAGCAGAACAGGCACAAGAGGAGAGGGAGAGGAGGAGGAAGAGGCAGACGAGGAGGATTTTGGCTTTGTGTAATAAGGAACAATTTGGATATTTTAATAAAAAATAAGTTCTTTTCATATTAATTTATTCAAACAAGATTATAAAGAACAATAATAAGTTCTTAACAGAATTAGCTTAAAAATAAATTAACTTTTTACTATAATCAATTTACTTATAATCATTACTAAACATTACCTAAATCAAACGTTTTAAAACAAAACTTAGAATAATGAATGCAGTTATTATGGAACCGAGTCGAGCCAAACCGAACTAAAGTAGCGCTACTCAGAGTTCAAACCGCACTTGAACCGGAGCTATTCTTGAGCGGAACCGAAGGGAGCTCACGTTCAGTCTTTCACTGGTTCACCTCTCGTGTGCTTGTTCCATCTTCCTTCCTCCACCAGAAGAACAACAGAGATCAGAGCTCAAGATCCTCGCCTTGACCCCCCGAGATGCCCCCGTTCCCACCGAACACTACCACCTCTGCCTCCCTCCTCCGCCGCCTCCTCTTCCCACACCCCCATCTCCGCCACCTTCACCTTCCACTCCCATCCCCTCATGCGCGCGGGTACGCATCGATGGCCACTACTTCGGCCGCCGCTGCCAGAGAGAAAAAGTCTAAAAGGACTCTCCTTTACCTGGTCGGGGTTGCCTGCGCGATGGTGGGCGCGTCGTACGCTGCCGTGCCGCTCTACCGAAGGTTCTGCCAGGCCACCGGGTACGGTGGCACGGTCCAGCGGAAAGAGGTAAAGGGTCTTGTTTTCGGCAAAGAAGTGATTTTTGGGTGTTTTTTTGAGGAGTTGGATTTGAATCTGAGAGATGGTCATGATGGTTTGTGACAAAGGGGTGAGTCTCCTGCAGAGTGTCGAGGAGAAGATTGATAGACATGCTCGGGTTGGAACCACGACGTCGAGGTATGAATAGTTTCGAACAATTACTTGGTTTTTTTATGCAGTTGGTCTAATCCTAGATGACTGGTTTCAAGCAAGAGATGAAATTTGATCATTTTACCCTTTTCGCCTATTTTTAGCTGTTATTGTTTTAGTTCTATTAGATTCTCGTTTATTGATAGAAAAACATGAATTCTGTTCTGAAAATCGTCCAGTCTGACTGATGTGTTGGATTAGCACTTCTGCAGCAATGAGTTGATTAAATAGTTCGATCAACAAACTGAACAACGATTTTTCATTAAGTGGATTGTTCTGTTAGTTCTTGTTTTCCATGTTAATTAAAACAGAAAGGAGTTTCTTTTTCAAAGATTTAGAAGGAAGGACATCAGACATTTTTTTTTCAGTGTTATTTTCAACTTTTGGGTTAAGTGATCTTGAGATCAGGGCATAGCAGATGGGGATATATTTGTTCTAGACCCAGTTTCTTTGTTCTATCGTACCCATCTCTTGTAAATTAAGAGTAAATATTGGACCCTAGAAGATTCACTAAATCACATTTATGGATGCTAGAAGATTCTTTAAATTGCAGCAACAATGAATTCATTCCTAGGAAATTCTTTACCATGGATAATTAATTGGATACTAGAAGTTACGTAGGGTGCATATTCTTGACGATGTAGCATAATTGATCAGTATAGAAGAGATATTTTTGCAAACTTCAGAGGCTTTGCAAAGACACTATATGATCACATGTTGTTGTGCTGGAAGTGATTGAGCTACAAGTGTAGTCATGAAATGGCCACTTATCTGGAAGCACTTAGATGCACTTTCTCAATCAAGCAGTTCGGAAGTCAAGTACCTTTTGAGCTTGCAGTCATCTCAGACTCCACAAGAATGTAAGCTCCCGCTTTTAAGACCGAAGTCCTTTTGGGTACCTGAGTCATGCAACCAATTTATTCCAGACAAAACTTACTTATATCATTGCTTGGATTTAATTGACAATTTTACTATTTGCTACAAACATTCCTCATCTAACGTGAAGTGAGAAAAGTACCATTTGGTTAATCCCCTATTCCATTTGTCAAACTTGCAATCTTGATTTCCATAACACTGTATTGTGGGATGACTGCTTCCTTGCAGCTGCAGCACCTAGCTGGTAGCTTGTGTACTAATCACAGCTGCTATTATTTACTAAATCTGGTCTCTTATATTTTTGGTTCTGCATTAGATATAGAAATCTGCATGGCTGTTATGAACAGTAGCTTATTTAATTTATTAGGGCATAATACCTAATTGTCTTATTAATGCATCTGTGTATCAGGGAGCTTGTTGTACAGTTTAATGCAGATGTGGCAGATGGCCTGCCATGGAAGTTTGTTCCTACACAAAGAGAAGTAGTTGCTTTTATAAAGATATGCAGTTTAATTATATGTATCTTATATTATGCGCAATTAATGTTTACTTTCCCTTTTCTTTAGGTAAGAGTCAAGCCAGGTGAAAGTGCTCTTGCATTTTACACAGCGGAAAACTGTAGTTCAACGCCAATAACTGGTGTATCTACTTACAATGTCACTCCCATGAAGGTATTGATTAACACAAATGTTAAATTCACTAACAGTCCTTACAGATTATCTGAGATGATCTTTGCTGGTGTACTGTACAGCACTATTTCCAAGTCACTTGCAATATTTTCCTTAAAAAAAATAAAGTCACTAGCAACTCTAGCTACATAGGATGTGTTTGTTTCAAGGAGCTGTGAGGGGCTTATTCCATGGGAGATCACATTGTAGCAGCTTCCGCAATAGCTCTCATGGGAGCTGCATTTTACAGCTCTCAACTTTGTTCATTGTTCTACAATAATAAGAGTTAAAATTTTGTCCAAGAGTGCCCCCAAGCTATGTTGTTTTTTTTGAAGAAATGGTATGTGGGACCCATTTGGCTATTGTGGGAGCTATGGGAGTTGTGGAACAAACGCAACCTTAGTTTTTCTTACTTTACCCTACAGTTTTTAGCTGTTTTTAGTTGGCAACTTATTTGCTTAGAGCTTTCCTATTTAGAGAATGATGATAGAGTTGGCTAATAAATCTCTGTTATTTTCTCATTGTTTTGTTTTAAAATTTCGACTTGTAGCTCTGCATGTTCCACATTTTCTTAGTGAAATGGCTCAAAGATTTCATCTGACAACCACTGTAATATAATTACATCAGTTGAATTTATAGTGGTAAAAAAGGGTAAATTTATTGTAGACAATTCGATTTTGAGACAGATTGCAGGCGAACTCTTTTGAAAGAAATTACTTTGGACGCGGTAGACCTAACCATTTTTTCCTACATCCGAACCCTACATGACATCATGGACCAGCCCAAAATTACAGCACAGAATCTCAAACACAAGCCCATAACCCGACTGATAACCCAAGCAACCAATTGGTAAGCTTGAAATCCACACTAGACGCATCATTTGGGCGCATTAGTACAGTGTATCATGTTGGCGTACCAACATGGCACACCATGTTGGAGCATCAACTTAGCACACTACCCTATTTTAGGGCACTGGCCATTGGCTGTTCTTCTTCTTCACCACTTGTAACCCTCATACGTGAGACGACATTGGTACCCTCGTCCTAATTTTTTTCCCTGATCAACCTACATGAGGCTCTTGGTTTCCAAGGGGTTAAATCCATTCAAAAAATACACGTCCTAATTTTTTTTTCCCTGAAATGCTTACAAGCTCCCTTGGAATCCAAAGACTCAACGTCTCCCACCTCCTTTAAAAGCTACTCAAGCAATCCACCTTGGCTATTCTTAGCACTTTGCATCTGTCTCCTAAGCATTTCTGAGCACTCTCTCAACTCTTCCCCAGTTACGTCTGAAGCAACCAATGAGTGGTCATCTTGAGCCATAAACGGAAGGGACACCACATGTAAGCTCTTTCTCCCTCTATAGTCTAGCCTTTCGTTACTGATTCATGCTATGCTTAAGGATATGAGCTTTGCTGTCGTTTGATGTAATGGTGGTTTTATTGTTTTCTGCATCTTTAGTTTGCTTTTCGGTGATGGATCATGGTTAGTATGAGGCCACTGGCCACTGAATACGGACTGTGACCCATTCCCTTGCATGTCATGCTATTTCCCCTCACCTCTGTCCTTCAAGTTACCCAAAACGCGTATCTCGGGCTTATAGGCCTTTTCCATGGCCAGGCAGGCATGAGGTAGTTGTGGGAATCTATGAAGGCAATGGAGGTTCGTGTTTGCATTCCTTATTATTCCCCTACATGTCCACCCCCTCCCCACACCCATCGACCACCATGAGTGGTCTAGATGCCTTCTGGAATCCGTGGTTGAGGTCCATGTTTGAAACAACCTAAGGAGCTCGTAAGCATCCGTGGAGGTGGTGGGAGTGGGAGAAGAGATTTGAATTCGATTTCGTGGCATAGATGTGTCCTCTTGCACCTACGTTAGCTTACTGAATAGCCACAAGTTTGGGTAAATGCATGCATTTGGCCTAGGGTAAGAATCAATTTGCTGTTTGAAACAGAGCGTTGGAGCGCAACGCTTTAGCACACTAGACTGGTGCTCCAGTCTGGCATACGAGCACTAGTTCAGTACCCAGGCAGTAGCTTTCAATCTGGTTTTATGTATTCACCTTGAATGGATTTAACCCCGTGTTCTGATTCCACTTCTCGGATATCTTATGTTTGCTTTCGCATGGTTTCTGGTACATGCATGTTTTCATTAACATTGCATCTTACTAAGCAAGGACGTCAATGACTCAATCCCTTTGTATCGGGATATCTGTATCAAAGGTCCCTCTTGATTTGGGTCATATAACTGGGCATTAGGCTCCCATCATCTAGTCCGCTTTATTTGCAAAGGCATATGTATTTAAGCATAGCATAACATGTTGCCTTCGGACATACAGAAACGGGCTCCAAGCCTACATGACTATTTAAGAGAGCGTAAAACCGTAAAAGACCGACTTGTCGGGCACACGAGGTGTCTAATACCCTTCTCATGCGTAACAGGAATTCTTACCTAATTTTAGTGTATAATGACCTTTCCTTGGGCATGGATCATACGTTGCTTTCGTAGCTTTTATTTTCCTTTGCGGTTTTCCTTGTATCCTGTTTTAAGTAGATTAGGTGGTGGTTCCTTATTTTGTGTGTACATGTTTATCGTCATGTTTTTTCACTACGATTTTGCCTGTCTTCGTGCGTTCGGCCTTTCACGTCTCGCACGAAGTGTTCGCCGGCATGGTTACACTTATCTCAATTCATTTTCAATGATTAACACAAACAACAAATATTAGATGCCATTTGGAGTAAATCCATTGTGTATTTTTCATATTTCAAAAGGTACCTGCTGAATAAGCAGAGTACTTCCCCTTATAGGAACTACTACTGTACAGAAATTCTGAGAAACTAATGTGTGTTTACACGAACATTGGAACTTTCCATTTAGGACCTCTTATAGGAACTATTATACGGAACTTATAAGGAACCAACTTGTTTATATGGATATTAGCACATTCTCTACTCTATTCCAGCTTCAAATAACAATTCAGATTGACGTGCTACATAATGATGTTTTCTATAACAAATATCGTTTTTGTAATTTTCATGAATTCACAATGTTATGATTATTGTGCTTGACTTGTTCACTAAATGTGGTCAAACTTGGGGATGGTTGGTGACCTTAAGCTGATTTTGGCTATTACTTCCCCATACTTCAAAATAAGAATTCAGAAGAAGTATTGTGTATTGTTACATAATGCTGGCAAAATAGTAGTTCTATGTTTTCCATGAATTTGGCAGAGGATTTTCTTTGACCGGTTCCATCAAATGCAGTCAAACTTGGGGATGCTTAACAACCTCAAGCTTATCTTGGCAATACTTTCCCACATAAAAATTCTTAAAATTTTTTCAAAAAAGCCTTGTTTTACTGAAGTTCAATAAACATCGACTGCAATCTTTTATTGAATCACATGTACAGATGAAGTTGATGAATTTCTTACATTAGCCTTGTTGATTTTTAGACTATGTGAACTGCAGATTAATGTATAACTGAATATACTTCTGTACTTGAACACTATTACCTTCTAATTCCTAATTATGAGCCATGCTCAAACAAAAAGTTATTACACCGCATTCCTTAGGAGTTGGAAAGATTTCATAGTATTGATTCCTGAAATCTATCTTTTAAGTGGGGAGAAGATTTTTTCAAATAAATGAACAACAATCTGTTTCTGCCATTACTACCTAGAGACGAAGACGCCGATGATAAAGATTTTAACAACTGAATAAGAATTTTTTGTATGCCTCATCTGAACCCTAAAATTATAAAAATGTATTCTTTCAAATCTAAATGGTGAAATGTCATCCTAGAAACAGCCTCTGCATATGAGGGTGTGGCTGCATACACATGGACCCTTGCCAGTATCCCCATATTGGTGGGAGCCTGGTGCACTGGCTTGCTCTTTGTAAATTATGAAATGTCGTGTCATAAGTTGCTTGCACCTGGTTAATGTGTGTACAGCTAACTTTCTGTTATTTTCTGGTCAGCATCATATAAGGTGCTCAAGGACAGTTATTCATAAAAGTTGCAATGTGGCTGCTTCATTTTGGAAGTTTCTTTTGAATGTAATATGGCTGTTTCATTTTCAAGATGAACCTTTTTGATCTGCACAAGCAGCAATTACTTATTGAAGTGAAATTGTCATGGTCAAATTAGGAATGCATACTAGCTGGAATTATTCCAGAAAATCATTCCTAGCATTTGACTCTGGAGAAGAGAGGTAGCCAAGTAGGTCACATGGAGAAACAAGACACACGATCAGTTGAATATATTGGACTGACAAATCTCACTATGCTAGATGCTTGAATTTGTTTTTGCCACAAGTGTTCTTTTATATTAGAGGTTAAAGGGCAAATTCAGTCCGGAGGCTTCCACCAATGTACAGTGGACAATTGATAGGTATGCAATCTTACCCCAGGTGTGGAGAGGCTGTTTCTATCACTCGAAGTCACGATTTCTTGATCTCCACGTAAGGGTGCAAATGGATTGGATATGATGTAGATATGGGTGTTATAATTTCAATATTTGTTTTTTAAGTGTGGATATAGATTCAGACATAGATATCATCTAGATATGAAAGGTGTATATTTATATCCTTAAAAAATAGATGCAAATAGGGATACAGTATGGATATTTGACGGATGGAAACAAATAAAAAAAATGGATGTAGTAGAATATCAAGAAATTTTAACACCTAAAGTTTGAAATATATGTAAGTAAATATACTTTACATGGCCTAATCATATGAAAATCAGTAGATTATGACTATTGTCATTAAAAATATATATATTATAATCAAATCTAAGAATACATTTATGTAATATGGATATAATATGGACAACGAATATGGATCAGATATTATAGAATATTTGAAAAATGATATTCATATCTGTATTTACTCGAGATGAATATAGTTGATACATATCCTCTCAAAAATGGAATCCAGTAACTTCTACAACTTGCACTAATGCTAATTTTACCTGTATTTTGCAGGCTGCAGTTTACTTCAATAAAATACAATGCTTTTGTTTTGAAGAACAACGTCTGCTTCCCGGTGAGCAGATTGACATGCCGGTAAGTGATTATCTTCTCTTCCGATGTTGGCATCAGTAGCAGCTACTTCTTTTTCTATGTTGACCCAGAGTTTGAAACAAATCCTAAAATGGATGGAATAATTGCAGGTATTTTTCTACGTCGACCCGGAGTTTGAAACAGATCCTAAACTGGACGGAATAAACAACCTGATACTTTCATACACCTTCTTCAAAGTTAACGAGGACTAGGCTACTTTTGCTGGTGTAGCTCTTAACGGCTGGGTCAGGATACTTCGGCCATTCTTGCAATGTATAATTTTAGTAAAGATGAATAAATTATTTCACCAATAAGTGGCCATTCATTTTTCTACTCCTACAAACTTGATTGGATTGTAAAGAAATGTGTACTTAAATGTTTGGGTTACCACAGAACGACCCAGTTGTGAATGTGCTTTTGTTCGACCTGTTTTTTTGTTTGTCTACGTTTTGGTAAAATCTAGGATTTGATATTCCACTAGTGAGGTTGGACTGAGTTTGTGGTTTCTTGTCCCCCAGTGCCAGTAGCGTTTGAACCCTGGCATCACCACCATATAATATTACACAGATAAGATCACTTGTAATGACCTGCACAGCAATTGGTGTTTGTCTGAAGTTGTCTCCTGTAGCAAAGCATAAATACTTCACAAAGGATCTCTGTGGAGATTCAATCTGGTAAACACCGGGCCGAAATGGTACGTGTGAGGCTACCATGACCGATAAAAAAAACGGTTCTGTATGAAGGTCACACCTAAGAAAAGTTTACAGGAGGGCTTTCTATTAGTACCATTTGTCTTATTTATGTCTTGAATTTGAAGTTTTAAAATTTAATGTACTTGTTTTACTTGTAAAGCTTCTGATGAGTATCGGAGATGAGTCATGTATTAAGATAAAATAGACTTGAACAAGAAATTAGAGAGACTATCTTAAGTATTGTATTGTCGTTATCTCTCTTAGGTGTATTGGATTGTTAAAGTTTGTTTCTTCTTCTTAGAAGATTTCTTTTCTCATTGACACTTGTTTGATTGTAGTGATCTTTCTTCTTTTATCTGTTCGTGGACATAGGCTACTGTCGAAACCATATAAATCTTTTTGAGTTTGAGATTGTTTGTTTTCTTGTTTATTTTTTTTGTGAATTTTCATTTATTTTGCTTGTGTGTGCATATATTCTCTAACAAATTAGTACCAGAACTTTTAGTTTTGATTTTTTTTTATATGCATGTGAAGATGTCTACGAAGATGAAGATTGAGAAGTATAATCGTGACATCAATTTTAGTTTGTGATAAATCAAAATGAAGACACTTATTACACAACAATGACTGAAGAAGGCGTTATTCAGAGTAGACAAGATACCGACAACGATGATGGAAGAGGAGAAGATGGAGATGGATGAGAAGGCTTTATCACTTATATAGTTGAGTTTGTCAAATGAGGTTTTTCGAGAAGTTTTGCAAGAGATGACCATTGCTAGATCGTGGTTCAAGTTTGAAAATCCTAAAAGATGAGGATTCTGGTAAGCAGACTGTATTTGAAGTAAAGACTATATTGTTGCATATAAGTGAAGCTATATCTGTTAAATCTAATATAGATCAATTCAATTTAATTAATATAAACCTAAGCAATATTGATGTGAAGGTAAATGATGAGGATCAAACACTGTTATTGTTGTATTCTTTGCCTTCCTTTTATAAGAATTTTAGGGAGGCTCTTTTATATGGTCGAGAATCGATTACGATGAATATTGTTAAAGTTGATATTTTCTTAAAGGAATTGATGGATAGAGAGTTACCTAGTACCAATGAAAGTAAAAGTGAAGCCCTAATCGCTAGAGGAAAACTTTAAAACATGACTCGAATGGCAAGAAGAAGAACAAGTTTAGATTTAAGACAAGAAACAAGAATAAGTACTGAAACTATTGCAAGAAGGAGGGATACGTTAAGAATGAGTGTTATAAACTTCAGAATTGAAAGAATGATTAAAAGGGTCAAAAAGAATATTCAGTCAATGCTATTGTTGTAGATGCAAATTCTGATTGTTTTGTTTATTCAGTTGATTATGCACCAAGATTAAAGAAGAATTGGATCATTGACTCAGATGCTGTTTACCATATGTATCTAAGTAAGAATTAGTTTTCCACTTACAACCCCACTACAGGTGGAGTTATGTTGGTGGGAAATGATTTTTCATGCAAAGTTGTTGGCATAAGTATGATAAAGATCTAGATGCATGATGAGATTATGAGGACAGTATCAAATGTTCAACATGTTCTAGATTGGACGAAGAATTTAATCTCGTTAAGCACCCTCAGGATTAATGGGTGTAAATTTATAGGAGAGAATGAAACTATGAATATTTTTAGAAACACTCTTATTGTTACGAAGGCCAGAAGATCTACATCTCTTTATGTCTTACAAAGAAAGATAATTAAAGGAAATGTTGCTATTTCAACATAGTCTATGTTAGAGGAAGACACTACTAAGTTGTGGCATTTGAGATTGGAACACATAAGCAAAGGTGTGTCATCATACTTAGTAAAAGAAAGCTCCTTTATGAACATAGTACAGGAAAGATGGATTTTTACAAACATTACGTGTTTGGTAAGCAAAGGCGTGTCAATTTTCGTATAATAGTGCATAGAAGTAAAGAACTTTGAATTACATCTATTTCGATATGTGGAGTCCTTCATGTGTTTCTTCAAAAGGTGGTGCAAGGTATATATCAATCTTTATTGATGATTTTTCTACGAAGGTTTGAGTCTACATGTTGAAATACAAGGATGAAGTATTCACACAATTCAAGAAGTGGGAAGTACTAATTGAGAAGTAGACAGAAAAGAAGATCAAGAGGCTAAGGATAGACAATGGGTAGGAGTTTTGTTAATCTGATTTCAATGAATTTTACAAAAATGAAGGCATTGTCAGACATCGAACTATTAGATACATACCACAACAAAATAGAGTTGTAGAGCATACGAATCAAACTCTTCTGGAAACGATTCACTGTATGTTGTTCAATGCAAGATTGTTGAAAGACTTTTAGGCTGAAGTAGTTGTAACAGTGTGTTACTTGGTGAATCGCTCTTCATTATCATCCATTGAGTGCATGACACTAAAAGAGGTATGGCTTGACCACTCTATTGGTATGATTTGGCCACACTATAGGTTATTTGAACTTGAAAGTTTTTGGTTGTCCTGCATATGCACGTGTAGATGATGGTAAATTAGAACCTAGATTTAAAAAATATATTTTTGTTGGTTATGCCTCTAGTGTAGAAGGTTATAGGTTGTGACATTTAGATCCTGAATCATTCAATATCTTGATTGAAAAAGATGTTTTTTATGAGTCTGCTATATTGTCTTGAGTGGATATATTGTTACTCCTTCTGATGCATGTACACGTAGTACTGTTATCGATAAGGTGAAGGTAGAGACAAAGATAGAAGTTCTACCATGTAATAACATGATGTCTGATCCTACAAAATAAGAAGCACCATATGAAGAGCCATATAGTATTACAAATAGCAAAGGAAAGAGTACTATACAGTTAAATCTAAAGTATGTAGATTCAATCATTGCATACACATTGTCAGTTTGCTGGAGAGACATTGGATGTTGAAGAACTTTCCACATATGTAGGTGCAATTTCGGCTCTAGATTTGACAGTATGGTTGATTGTTATGAATGAAGAGTTAGAGTCTTTTCATAAGAATAAAACTTGAGACTTAGTTAAGCTTCTTAAAGGAAAGAAGATTGCTGACTGTAAGTGGGTATTTAAGAAAAATAAAGGCATGTTAAAAATGTTAGATGCAAGATATAAAGCTCAGTTGTTGCAAAAGATTTCAGTTAGGTTGAAGGAATAGATTTTAATGTTATATTTTCTTTTGTTGTCAAGTACACCTTTATTCATGTTTTGTTAGCATTAGTTGCAACGAAGGATTTGGAATTGGGAGCAACTTGATGTTATGACTACTTTCTTGAATTAGTGAATTTGAAAAATAGATTTAAATGAAACAACTGGATGATTTCGTGTTCAAAGAGAAAGAGGACCACATTTGTCTATTGAAGAAGTCTGTTTAAAGTTTGAAGCAATCTCCTTGCTAATGGTATAGGAGATTTGATTTGTCCATGGTTAAGCATGGTTACAACACAAGCAAATATGATAGTTGTGTTTATTTGGGAGGTTTGAATAATGGTTCTTTTATCTATCTAATACTTTATGTTGATGATATGCTTATTGCAACCAAGAACAAAAATGAGATCAATAAGTTAAAGAAGTGGCTTATTAGTGGAGTGTTCGAAATGAAAGATTTGGAAGCGACAAAGAAGATTCTTAGCACATTAAGAAAGACTTCTTATCAATCAAGTTATCGAAAAACTGAGAAGTTGTTTTTTAGTCAATAGAAGTACATTAAGAAAGCACTACAATGCTTTGACATTTCAGGTGTCAATCAAGTTGAAGAAGACTTCTCTTACTACTTCATGTTATTTGCAAATCAGTCTCCACAAACAAAGAAGACATGATATATATGTCACGGGTTCCATACTCTAGTGTAGTTGGGAGCATTCTGTATACTATGATTTGTATACGTTCAGATATTTCTCATGTAGTTAGTGTCGTTAACAAATACATGTCAAGCCCTGTTAAGGTTAATTGGTAAGTAATGAATTGGATTGTAAGGTATCTAAAAGGTACATTCAATATTTGTTTGGAGTTTGGGAAAATCAAAGATGGCCTTGTTGCTTATGTTGATTCAGATTTTAGGGGAGACTTAGACAAGACTAGTTATGTGTTTACAATTGGAAGTTGTGCAATTAGTTGAAAAACTACACTACAACCTACAGTTACTTTATCTACAACTGAAGCAAAATGCATGACAGTAATAGAAGCTCTCAAGGAAGTTATGTGGTTGAGAGGTTTGTTTAATGACTTTAGTTAGGGACAAAATGTGATCATTGTCCATTGTGATAGTGAGAGTGTCATTCATCAGACAAATATTCTACGCATCACGAAAGGATAACATACATTAATGTCAAGTAACATTTCATCGAGAGGTAATATTGGTAATATTGGTACAAAATACAACTAATATGATATCCAAGTAACTCTCAATTGCTAAGTTCGATCTCTGTTAAGATTTTGTTAGACTTTGCATCACTTGATATGACAGTATTGAGGAGATGGAGAGAGATAATCTTATGTTCTAATATTTCATGAGATTATGAGTTAAGGTGGAGTTTATTACACTTTTGCGTTTCTCTAGAATTAAAGTCAAGGTAGATCTTTGTTAAGTATGTATTGAATATCAAGTTCTAATGCATCTGTTCTATCCACATGACTTTTCGAGATGTGTCCCTTGAAGAGTAATAGAGCAATTCACAATAAGATGTTCAATTTCACACAATCTACATTTCCTGTTTGTTTTAGCGTTTGACTTCAAATTTGAATCTAAGGATTGTCTTAGATTTGTGCAAGGTAGGATTATTTCTCCTATATATATGAATTATATATATTAAGATAAAATAGATTTGAACAAGAGATTAGAGAGATTAACGTGGACATTGTGTTGCCGTCATATTTCTCAGGTATATTATATTTCTAAGGTTTGTTTCTTTTTTGATTATAATAATCTCTCTTCCCTCCTTTCTCCATGAACGTACATTATTACTGCATCATATAATTTTTTTGTGTGTTTGAGATTATTTGTTTTCTCGATTATCTTCTTTGCAAATTTTCAACTATTCCACTTACGCACGTGTGTACACACACACATATCTTTTAACATCAATTTACAAAAATTTTCCGATTAGTAACAAAAGCCATGTTCAAATGATAACTTCACATGTAAATATGCATTCCTATCAAATTTAAAACTCTCACCGGTCCAAAATTAAAAACGGAGTCTCCTCATTACTCATCACTCATTAGTTACATTTGAAAATGATTTCCCGTGGAACGGTTGTACACCTTTCACTAATTTAAGATGTGAACAATATTTTTGGATTGGTGTCCAAACTGTCCATTTTGATTTTTGAAATAGTCCTACACCCAAGCAGATCTAGCAAAGACCCAACTTCAAAACAGCTGTTCCGACGCTGAACCAATAGTTATGTTTTCTGAACCACCATGTTTTGCATTTATTGCTATACTATCAGTCTATATATCACAGAAGTTGGCCCTTTGCTTAGCATCCAGTAAGAATTCACTGCTCCGAATAAATGATATCTATCATTTGGTTCAGGAGTGAAGTTTTTTTTGTAGTTGTATAAAAACTTAGAAATTCGATTCTTATAGACATCATATATATTACATCATTTGTTAACGGTGATTTCTGACGTATTCTCCGTCCTCAACAACACAACACTCTTCCCCTCTCCTCAACAGAAAGAAACGACCTGCATCACAGATTCACTGCAAACAAAAATGCAGCTAACAAGGGACAAATACCAATCAGCATTGAACTCAACCCACAACAAATTAATGAGGTGCATGAAATCCATCCACGAGTACCAACAACAGCCGCACCAAAAACATAAAGAAGGGGAGGACATGAATTAGCACTTCAAGAAAAATAGAAGCCTTCATTCATTCTTCATTGGTAATGACAAACTGAGCAAAACAAAACCAACTAATGACAATCCAAGGAAAGCACAACAACAAGAAGCTCTCCAACTTATCAATCAACGTGTGAGTGAAGAGGAAACACGAGCATTGGTGTTATTGTTATCAGCATTAGCGGCAGCAACAATGGCAGCGGCGGCAGCGGCGGCAGCGGAAGCAGAAGAAGGAGAGGAAGAGCTACCACCACCACCACCACCACCACCACCACCGCCGCCATTGCTCTTATGATTGTGCATCCAGACCTTGAAAATCTGCCTACCGACGCCAATCTCCCTGCAGAACTCCCCCACCTCATCGACATCCCCGTCCCTCCTCGGTATCCTCCACCCGATCTTCTCCGAGAACCTGAGCATCCGCTCCTTCTGCTCCGCCGAGAACTTGGTCCTCACCCTCCTCTTCCCCCCGTCCGACGTCGCCCTCTCCTCGCCGGCCGGGGGGGAAAACCCCCCGATGGTGTTGGCGTTGTCGGTGGAGGACTCGAGGGGGACCTTGCGGTGGAAGTTGCGGTGGCAGCCGCAGGCGGCGCACTGCATTCCCGCCGGGGAGGTGGGGTCAGGGGTGTACTCCCCGCAGCCGTCGGTGGCGTACGTGCCGAGCGTGGCGGCGTGGTTGCGCATGCAGTCTCTGTAGCTCTCCCTCTCCATCATCCTCACCAACATCGAGCTCTCAGCTGCTTTGCTTTCCAAATTCTCTGTCTCTGTCTCTCTCTCTCTAGACCCCCACCTCTCTCTCTATGTCTTTGTTTCTTATCTCTTTCTTTTTCTTTTGGTTTGCACTAGAGCACTTATTCTCTTCTCCTTATTGCATTCATGGTGGGCTGGATTTAATGGAGGTGGAGAATACTGTCAAAGGTAATAAAATTACTCTTTTGCCCTTCTCTCGCTCCATTTAATTTTAGATTTGCCACTATACCTCCCTTGTATCTTTTGTTTTGTTTTTTTTTTCTTCAAATTTTCGCTTTTTCCCTCCCCCCACCTTTTTACCGTGTTAATCGAAAGTACTTGCTTGCTTTGCCTTTTTCGACCCTTTTTCAAAAAGTATGGGCGAGTAAAACTGTGGTTTTCATTGTTCTGTGAACGACAAGATTGTAAGCAAAAGTTGTAAGGAAATAGAAGTGCTCTGAAATTTATTATCTTAGGTCGCATTTGAAAATATATTTTTTCTTATGTAATTTATTGAGAAAAGTTTATTTTTTTGTTAAGTTATATTGTTTGTAGTTTTTACGGAGTTAAAGAAAAATTTATTTAGTTTATATATCTAATAAGTAATTATGAGTTAATTAAAAGACTATATTACCTATACCGTTGTTGTCTATGTCTTGCCGCTGTCATCATCGCCGTTTGTCGCGATGCTATCGCCATGCTGCTGCCTCTGTCGTCATCCATTGTTTGTCGTTGCCATGCCACCATCACCATTCGCTTTGGCCATGCTGTCATGTTGCTGTTGTTTGCTGTCGCCTTGCCACACCATCGCCATGCTACCATGTCGTCGTCAATTGCTTGCTGTAGTAGCCACCATCTGTTGTTACCACTATCGTTCGCTGTTGCGCTATTGCCACATTGTCAACGTCGTCCGCCACCACATTGCAGTCTTCCACTGTCGCTTTGTTTAAGAATCCAACTTTAATTTAATTATGGGAGAATCTATGTTTTACTTCACTTTTTACATGAAACAGATTTTACATCAATAATCTTATAACTATTTCATCTCAACTTACTTACACAGAATCAATATTCTATATATAAAATCTAATCCAGAATTTTTATCAAACAGAACCTTAGTTTTTGATTCACATCAAATGAAATTGTAGCACCATGTATTATTCATGAGGAACATCTTGAAGATTATTTCTGTTAGCAATAGAAATAACTTTTGGAAGTTATTGTTAGTTTAGTGATTTTCATGTGCTTTGGTGTTTATTGTTTTTAGTTTCAACTTGGTATATGTAGTAATTTTAGAAGGATTCTTGACTTTTTGTGAAAGGAGAGAAGCCTCAAATGTTTTAACAAGGTCGAAAAAATGACAATAAAATTTTTTTTCGGTAGCACATGGAAATTGTGAGAGGTTTTTTTAGGATTGGAGTAAAACAGCGGAAAATCTTTTGTTTGTTTCTGTAAAATGTTTCTTATCTTCCCTACTGATTGA
Organism: Posidonia australis; assembly: GCA_024699735.1. Classification (NCBI taxonomy): domain Eukaryota; kingdom Viridiplantae; phylum Streptophyta; class Magnoliopsida; order Alismatales; family Posidoniaceae; genus Posidonia; species Posidonia australis. The sequence continues at coordinate 2,098 of JAMKQA010051440.1, read as the reverse complement.
GTTTTCATGTAGTCCCATGTTTTGGCATGTTTAATCAACAAAGCACACCGTATACCTTTCATATTTGAATGTTAGACACCAACATAAAATACATACAAGAGGTAATTAAAATCAATAATTGTATTTTGTATTTCTAGAAAATATTAAAATATGTGCAAAATGGGAAAATCATGACAAAGGCACTACCCAATTGAAATAGTTAAAAAAGGTTGACATTTCAATGATCTTTTTATGGATCATTCGCTTCACGACGATAAAGATTGATGCATAGGTTCTAATCCTGACATAGACTAATTAGTAGGGCACTGTTTATAAAACAGGTTCCTAACAAGCAAACAGCAATATGCAAAAGACTTTATTAATTATATTTGTATTTCACTGTTATATATACACAATCAGCTGAAAGAATTTGCATATTACTTCGATTAACCAGCACATGGTTTGCTGTTTTTTTGGTCCTTGGTTTGCAGGATAGTGTTAGAGAAACCACTCCTAAATGACACTTGTGTTGCAGATAGTATTTATCAGATACAACACATCTTATCAATATAAAATTCAATGAATAACCAATTAGAGTCTATCTTGTTCCATGTGTGCATGCATGACACTTCTTATATTGGATCTTGTTGTGGTGATTTGTCATGTGATCTGGAGTCCTGCTGTTTTTAATTGGATACATCAATGAGGATGGTTGGTGCAATAAGAACCATCAGTTCAGGCGATAGTAAAGCATATGCAGATGGCAGTATGTGATGCAAGGTGACAAATACATGGGTACTTGTCATTTGTTTTTATGCAAAGACATGGTGGTATTGTTAGTTGTCCCATTATATACAGATATAATGATAGACATGACTACTGAGATTTCAACTGAAGTTTTTCTTTCTTTTATTATTTCAAATTGCAGCCCAACTATTTCAGTTTATATACATTAACTATTATAGAAGTAGTATTGATAACTGTTGCCTTTCTGTCCAAGTTGCTCAAGTTGTTGGCGTTTTCTATGAACTTTTCTTATTAATGCCCTCTCAAACATACGGTACACATGGATATCACAACTTTAACAAATCATCTGGAAACTCGGCCTTTAGACAGCTTGTACGTACAGGCTACATATATTCTCTAACCCTAACATTAACCTCTTTAGTCTTTACAGCCTCCGTTCAAACACAAGTAGGTCAAGTAAGCTAATTATGTGTACTTTCTTTCTCTAGCATATAAACTCATGCACACTTATGTACCGTAGGGTACAGATAGATCACATAAACGACATGGGTTAAATTCTACTAATCAAGTCACATCAAATAATATAATATTTAAGTTTCATGCATGTGTACAGTTTAGGGAACAACATCGTGTGCATTTCTATGGACAGTTGAGGCATTGAAATGGAAACATTAGTTTTAAGTAATCCATCAGCATTTCATGGTCAAATGCTTGATTATATATATATATATATATATCCTTCAAAGTCCACGAAACCTAATCAAGTTCAATGGTTGAAGAATAAGATAATCACAATGTATAATATAAAGACCTACGTGTATGCAGCATCTACACCGTGCCAACATTATTCAATTTTTTTCTTCTTTCTATTCACTCGTTCATGAATTGTGACATGAAGATTAACAATAAGATCTAGTAGAATCATGGTTATAATATTTAATCACCAGGAGAGGAATCTACGAAACTGTGAAGAAAGGGCCTAATCCTTAAATTAATGCTTATGAACGTGGTTAGCTATTTTAGTACGAATACTTTTTTTTCCATTGGAATTGTTCGTGAGTTTCTGGCTCTCACTTTTTGGTGCTGCACCACATGGCCTGATGCAAGAAACATGCATGCGTGCCAAAATTATTCTGGGTTCATGTGGGAAACAAGGCCCTTCTTCCTAGAAACTTAAGCGTAAATATATATATATATATATATATAGGGAAAGGTTTAGATGAAGACATGTCTTCTTTTTAGCATTTTAAGGACAACACCAAAAAACACATATTAAGGATTCAAATTCAAAATCCATTCCATAGATCTTGATGCACTTCATTTAGATTAGATATAAACAAAAATTCATGTCATTTCAAAAAATTTTGTTTAT
>JAMKQA010051439.1:0-43729 GCA_024699735.1 Posidonia australis | reverse complement strand
ATTTGAATTTGTTGACTCTTTGTGGGTCATTTTGTTTTTTTTGATTTGGAGAGTTTGTAATTCAAGACAAGGTGGAGATTGTTGTAAATATGTCTTGAATTATGTCTTTGTTTCAGGATTAATTTGGTCATTAGACCATTTACGTGCCTTATTATTTAAGAAGGCTAAGGCACAGACTATGTAACCTCTTTGGTCATTATGTAGCCATATTTTGTCTCCAATTGTATAGAGAGAACTCCTCCCTCTTCTCTCCATATCTAGGGTTTCATGTGAGGTTCATCTGTGGGGGAGGGTTTAGATGCTTGGGATGTGGACATCCATCCATTCGTATTTGTTTTCTCTTCACCACTCGACACAACAGTTTGAATAGTATTTAACAAGATAAGACAAGTATTATATCATGAATATTAAAGGTAACGAGCCTAATTTGGTTAACACCTCCACCAAATTGTTTTTGAGTGATAAGTTCTATGAGATGTAAAAAGGATAAGGGAAAAAACGTATATTGCATATTATGTGAAGGTACATATATATAAGGTCTATTAAACATCTTAGACTAAATAGATATCTAATAACCCAATTTTCCATAATCCTTAACCCACACAAATAACTATATAACTCTAACACTCCTCCAGTGGAACATACATATCAACCATGCCCAGTTTGTTACATAAAGATTGAAAAACATCAACACTTAATCCCTTTGTGAAAATATCAACTAGCTACTCTGATAATTAAGTATAAGATACAGTAACAATCCCTTTCATCACTAGATCTCTCACATAGTGACAATTAACTTCTATATGCTTCGTGCGTTTATGAAATGTGCGAATATTTGCAATAAAAATGACAGTTTCATTACCGCAATGCATCGGTATGGACTGCTCATCACTAAAATCAAGTTCCACCAAGAGTGACTTGATCTACATCATCTTCCAAGCTATTTGAACCATAACTCTGTACTCTACTTCAACACTAAATCTTGACACAAAGTTCTATTTCTTACTACATCAAGTAACCAGATTCCCTCCTACATAAGTACAGAAGCCAGGTATTGATTTCCTGTCTCCTTGATCTCTTGCATATCTCAAATCTGAGTAGATTATGATCTTCACATGACCATTTCTCCTGTAGACTAAGCCTCTGCTTGGAGCACCTTTAACATATGATAGAACACACAAAGCTCCAGTCCAGTGTACTCTCCTAGGCTCATGCATAAACTGACTCAATAGACTAACTGCATATGAGATATCTGGTAAAGTCACTGTCACGAGCTTCCCAATCAATCATCTATACTGACTGAAGTCTTCTAATAAGTCAGAACTAGTGTCCAAGAAGGCTTGTATCTGCTCAATTGGAGAACTCTCTGACTTGCACCCCAGAAGACCTGTTTCTATAATAGATTTAGAACATACTTCCTTTGAGACAATGGCATCTTCCCATTTGCATATGTAAACTCAATACCAAAGAAATATCGTAGTTTTTCCATGTGTTTGGCAACAAAACGAACCTTCAGATGCTCTTTAATGTCTTTAATCCCCTTTTTATCACTTTCTGTCACCAAGATATCATTCACAAATACTACCAAAAGAACACATCCACAAATAATTTTCCTGTAAAACACTGAGTGATCAACAGCATACTTCTGAAAACCACCAGCTATAAAGACTTGTTTGAACTTCTCCAACCATGTCCAAGGGCTCTACTTTAAACCATAGATTGCCTTCTTCAATCTACATACTCGATCCTCCTCTTAAGCAACATAATCTAAAAGTTACTCTATAAGTACAGAGTCAATCAGATCACCATATAAGAAGATATTTTTGACATCTAATTAGTACAAATCCCAAGAATGGTTGATGACAAGAGATAATATAACTTTAATGGAATTAAGGCGAGCTACAAGAGAGAAAGTCTTGACATAATCAATACCATATGTCTGAGTGAATCCATGAGCAACCAATCTGACTTTATATCTGTGTATGCTCCCATCAACTTTGTATTTGATCATATAGACCCATCTACAGGTGACCATTGTAGCTCCAACAATACAGATTACCAACTCCTAAGTGCCACAACTAGTCAAAGCAGCAATCTCTGCATCTATCGCAACCTTCCAATGAAAAAATGATAATGCTTCCTAATGATTCCTGAGAATGGACTCAGCAGAAAGAAACAAGACAAAACTACGAAAACAAGGGTAAAGAAAATCATATGATACAAAATTAAAGATAGGATGAGTAATGCAAGAACGAATACTTTTACAAAGAACAATAGGAAGATCATAAGAACTATATGATGGATTTGCATCTGTAGAAGATGTTGGTTCAGTTGTGAGAAGCACTGGTATAAGTTGTCGTAATCTATATACCTGCAAAGGACGAGAGACATCTAGAGACATATCTTGAGGCTCAACAAGAGATAGGAAAAAAAACTCAACAAAAGGTATAGACTCATCAGAATAACGCATGGACCTAATAAAAGTGACATCAACCAAGACATAATATTACCAAATAGGAGAGTGAAAATAGTGATAACCCCTTTATATTCTGGAATACCCCACAAACATGCATTTAATGGATCTAAGAGATAATTTATTCAAATCAGGAGAGAGGTCCTCAACAAAGACCACACATCTAAAAACACGAGTCAAGGAAAACAAGGTTGTGTCAAGTTTAAGATGGCGAAGTGAGATCTCACCCCCAAGTGGAGCAAAAGGCATTCGATTTACGAGGTAAATGGCAATGAATACAGTATCAGACCAGAAAGATTTTGAAACACCCATATGAAACATAATCGTACGAATAACATCTAATATATGTCTATGTTTACGCTCTACAATCCCATTGTGTTGTGAAGTGTAGGAACACAAGGTCTAATGCATGTAGGGACACAAGATCTAATGTATAATCCCTAGTGAAGCACAATGAGATGTAACTTTGGATTAAACAAATTCTAAGACATTATCAATGCGTAAAAATTTAGGAGTAATATCAAACTGATTTTTTATTTCTATATGAAAAGTTTTCAGAACATCACAAATATACTACGATCTTTAAGTAATTACAGCCAAGACACTCTCAAAAAATCATCAATAAAAACAATATAATATCTATAACTAGACTCTGATGGAACTCTAGACGGACCTTAGACATCACAGTGGACTAACTCAAACATACTATGACTTGATACAAGACGCAAATATTTAAAATAAGTACGATGATACTTACCTAAATGACACAATTCACAATCAAATTGAGAAACAAAACACCAAGGTAAGGCCTGTTGTAGCTTCTGATGAGATGGATGACCTAACTGAGCATGCCACAATAAAAAAGGCTCAGATGTGGATGTCACAGAACAAGTCCTCGAGATATATCACTGCTAACCAGTATATACACACCAATTCCTCGTTTACGGTCTAAACCAATCCTCCTTTCTGTCAACAAATCCTGAAAAGTACAATAAAAAGGAAAAAAAAGTGACATAACAACGTAATTATTTAGTAATGACACTAATTAATAGAAGATTAACATGAAAATTAGACACAAAGAGGACATTTTTAAGAGAAAATTGTGAAGAGACTTGTACAACCCCTTCTCCTATGACAGGACAAGATCGATCATTAGCAATTACCACATATCAAATATCAAAAAAACTAAAACAAACAACTAAATAATTTTTTTGTACCTGACATATAAGAGGAGATACCAGAATCAATGATCTAGGAGGAATCCTTGGATGTAAGAAGAACACTAGTACCTGAAGAGCTTACTTGTGTAGCAGCGACGGCGGAGTCAGTAACCTTTAACTGTAAGAGCCGCTCAAAGTCAACCTGAGATACAGTAAAAGTTTACCCATCGCTGGTCAAAGCCATAGGTGGTGACTCTGTACTAACATATTCTATCGATGGCCGACCAATCAGGTCCCAACATCGATCTACTCGATGTCCCAATCGTTCACAGTGTGAACATTTTAGACGTCCACCGCTATCTGACCAACCACGACCTCCTCTCCTGTGAGCACCACATCTACGTCCCCTCGTAGCTGCCACAGCTGATGACTCAAGAGTCGAGATAGAAGTCCCTGTAGAAATCCGTAACATCTTGGCAAAGACAGTCTATAGATCAAGAACACTATCAACACCCAAAATCTATTCTCGAATCTATAAACTACAATCAAAATTCAAGCAGAATAGATAGATGGCCACTGCAAGTTCCTCTCAATATCTCTTCATCTAGAAGAGTGAAATACTAGTAAGGGATTGATATATTTCAAGCTTATCAAGCAAAATACGTAGAAGAGTGAAATACTCCTGTACAATCCTTTCACCTTGAAGAAGTAAAAATAACTGCATAGATCTCGAACACCCTAAAGATATTCTTCTCGGGTCCATACGTGAGTCAACATGTATCCCAAATCTTCTTGGCTAACTGCAGTAACATAACACCCTGCACAACTGAAAGCTCCATATTATTTCCAAGCCATGTCACAATAACTGCATCATCAACACATCAGTCCTAATAGATGGCGTCTTTACTATCTGAAGAAGAATGTGTAAGATGCTTCAACTTCCGACAAACAGTTATGAAGGTCTCGAAGTTTTGTGACCAAAGAAGATAATTTGTACCACTGAGATGCTTTACCAATGACTCTCGAGATGCCATGTAGTAAAAGGGAAACAACACACAAGAAGTGAAATGGACTACTCATGAACACATGTGGATGGGACGTATTCACACACAAACAGAGACGGGAGACTAAAGACAACCAAAAACATAGCCTTATATGCCATACCACAACGCAAAAGAGGCTAAACTACCCTTACGCTTGAACTGAAGGTGACCGGAGGACTCACTGGTGTTGAACATCCACCAAAGACCCTGGACAGGCCGACAGTAACCGACAACTAGCCTAGGGGAAGAGGAGGGGAGTGGCAACAGAGTTGTGGCCAACGGAAGCCCTGACAGGAGCTGTTGACAACGACTAAAGGGCTAGCCGAGGTTACCGGTGCCGGTAAAGGAAGACGGACTGGCCAACGATGCTAGGGAAGAAAAGGGACGGTTGCCTAGGGTTTATCCCTAGGCTCTGGTACCATGTGAGATGTAAAAAGGATAAGGAAAAAAGTGTATATTGTATATTATGTGAAAATACATATATATAAGTGTTAGAATAAATGGATCCTTATATGGATCTTTATGTTATCTATTTAATAGGTTGCTTGAGGGGTAAGTATATCTTCTCTTATATATAGGAGATTGTAATCCTTTGTTATGAAGTAATACAGTGGTTTCTATCTCATTCCACATGGTATCTTCCCCCATGATGGTAGTCTACGACCACTCCTATAGGAACGTCTACAACCATATGTTGTTGGAGTTGAAGTGAGTCGAGCTTAGGTGGTCAATCTTCTAACATGGCCTGCATGAGACTCCAAAGCTCCTATTGTCGCATCAACTTGTACCCATTTGAGTTCCTCTTCCTCACATACAAACTCATTTATAACTCTCAGTATGAGATCAAAAACTTCATCATTGTTGTTTAGTCTTCTTATTTGAAATCTCTTATAAATATGCTTGTTATAGTTGATGAAAACAAACTTGTTTAATCTTTCTTATTTCATATGATTCCTCCTTGTGTGGAACTATTAACGTAAAAGAAAAAAGATAAATGATTCAAATATGATATGTGTTGAAATTTCAAAATAGCAAAAAGTAGTGACAAGTGTTAATGTTTCTTAATTCTTACAAATTCAAATGTGCTCCAAGTCCTCTCACAATTGGAGGCAGTACAACAAAAACCTTGAATGTAGATGGCAATCCTCTTAAGTGAAGGAATGAATACTCCATTAGAGTCCCACAAACTCACAACATGAATAAAGAAACATGCCTAGGCGTCATGAAGGTGCCTACAAGGGCACCATAGCTTGGATGGGCATTTACATGCCCAGTGTTTCTCTTAACTAACCGGATCCTCGTCAGATCTGACTTGGTCCTGGTAGAATCAATGTATTTTAAACAAAAACCTGGGGGCTGAAAATCTCATCCCCAACCCCAAAACTAGTGACTCCCCCTCTCCCTCCGGCCTACAGACGTCCTCCATTGACCTCCACCTCCTTCGCCTCATTGTAGTTTAAACAAAAACATACGGATATATTAATGCATAATTGTATTTAACATTGTATTGTTTACTTAAGTTTAAGTGCATATATAAAATCTTAAAAAAATAAAAATAATTGAATTAATAATGACACCTAGGCATCGCCTAGGCACCCTGACGACCAAGCTCAATGCCTTGGTGCCATAATAACCTTGCATATTACAGTAATTCTCAAATCAAAAGTGTGACAAAGGTCTGAATTTGTGATATAAATCTTCAACATGCACTACTATTAGGTTGTAGGACATGTGGATACATTTCACAAGTTCTACACATTCGTTGTCACAGAATTTGAATTTTGTAGATACTGCATCTTCAGTAATTTCAACATGCACAAATAGTTTTAAATACAAGCAAAATGAAATACGATATATTCCTTTTTTTTCTTTTCTTTTACCCTTTTTATCTGAAACGCTTGACAAAAAGCCTATAAAGGAAGACATTCTCAAAGTCTTGCAGCATACCCATGCTCATTCGGTTATTTGATGGTGCCCCATCAGTACCCAGAGAGACACAAACACCAGCATTAAGCATCTCCTTTATGGGAGCAAAACCACACATGCGCATCGCTGAAGCCGGACAATGAGAAACTTTGGCACCAGCCTTAGTAAGAAAGCCAATCTTGCAAAGAAGAAAATACTCGTCAATAAGTCACCCAAAAGAAATGATGAGATACTGCTGAACATCTGATACTCTGCATTTTTGTAAGTTACAAAATCCAAAAGATAAGACTTAATGGCATATAGCATTCAAAAAGTAACTAGGCAGGTTTGACAAATCAAATATATTTAATTTTCTCATGAAAACATAAAAGTTACAGGCTTGATGAATTTGTATGACATTTATACGTCACAATAGAACTTAACAGAAATGTGCATTTTCCAAAATAAGGTACATACACAGATACACTTTTGAATCTGTCAATCAGAAAATTTTATTGGAAAAAGCCATGAACCACAAGAAAAAAAAATAGACTTATCAAGCTGATAAGCAGCACAAAGGTGAACAAACACAAAGTACAAGAAGAATGAAAAAAAAGCAAAATCAGTCCACAGCCAAAGCTGACCAAGCCAATCTCTAATCAAGACAATGGACCACAGTTCCCCTAGAAGAAGATCAATAAATCACCATGCATATGATACCATCATTAAATCAGCAAAAGAAGAATGATGATCTGAATCTAGTTGTCAACTGTAACAACATCTCTGTGGAAAAAGATAATCACTCTGTTTAGAACCATGCAGGAAAAGCTTCTTATGTTACACATAAAAGAAACTCTTAAAGCTCAATCAGGTTGCTATCATTGATATATTGATATCCTTAAATGTGATATATCATTTCCTTTCCCTTGATAAGCAATCTTCTTTTTCTATAATTTTCCATATATATCCAGGCAATTAGTTGCATCTCACAAAAAGAAATTACTAAAATAACAGATAATTTTGCATCACTAATAGATATTGTACTTCTGCAGACTTGTTTATTGGATAAAGATCACAAAAGGATTTGTACTATTAAAACAAGCAGTTAAAACTTCCAAAAAAACCAAGAACTTACAGAACATTATAATAATATCGAACATTAAAAGTAAATTTTATGTTTCTTCTAACCTCAGTCTCATTGACCCAAACAGTATGAGCAGCTAACAAGTTATCTTGTAGAAGCCCAATTTGTTCCAAATATGCTACCGTACCATGATCAACTTCCCTTGTATTCTTAACGACCTCATTTTCGTATAGTATTTCTGCAACATGCTAGAAAAAAAAAAGAAAATTTAAATGCCCCAGTGATTCATTTTTATTGCATAAAATGCATTATCCAGTGGAACCCCGATATTAAAATTTAAGCAAGCTATTATTATATGAAAAGTGTAATGATATGAAGAAACATAGAGATAATCATTATATCACTATAAAATGTACCTGTCAAGGTACCAAACCATCATGGTAGGCTAAAGACAATGTTTTGTTGCATGTGCTTGAGATATTTCACTTCAGTTCATTTGCACATACCATTGTATATAGAACCAAGCCAACAAAATCCCAGGTAGGTTGCCAATGCTCAAAACATCAATTCCACAATGAAAAAGCAAGTCTCCATACAGAAGATTGAAAATGCTTGGTTAGGTATAATTAGCAATGGTAACAGAATATGAGAGAATTTAGCCCACGTAATTCCATAGCATAGGATTAAGAGCTTTATACATAGATGAAGATGACAGACTCTAACGCCTAAATTAACCCAATCCAAGATAGCTTTGCATTTCTCTACGTAAAATCCAACAAATAAATGGAACCACCGAAGAGGCTTGGGAAGTTATGATCTCATGTTTTTGGTTGAAAGATGAAATTCTTAATGATGGTTGTTTTTGCAATATGCAGGCTTATGACATCATGACAGTAGGGCAGCAAATGGCTATGTACTCTAGACAGACAAAGATTCATTGCTGATTTTTTTCCATATATGGATATTCATTTATGTATCAGGGTGCATATGGATATGGATTCGGATACTGGTTTCTAGAATTTGCCGGGAACAAATATGTGTACAGCCTTGAACTGAATCTCACTTGGGAACCTCATGGATCTCTTCCTTTGCTGCTTTTGGTAATTTGCTCACGGTGGAGGGAACCACTAATGGACAAACAAGGGCCACGAATGCTAGATTTTTTGGAGATTGGTTTGTCCAGATATTTTCGATCTGAAGATTATATAAGTACAGAATCATATGGGAAATACCAAGAGATTAAATTGGAGAACAAAAGCCAGATATTGCGCTCTTTGTTGCAAGATGGAACATTTCACAGCTATATGCAGTAAGAATGTGCAGGCAGAAGTAAGAAAAAAATCAGATAAGCAGGAGTGATCAAGTTCCCAGTATGTAGAAGTTAGGAAGAAATCAGCATGTGTGGATACTGGAACGCCTCATTTTTTGGAAGATATTTCTTTGGCCAACTAGGGAATGATGGATGGGTAGCAAGGATCAGATTATGAAGTACTCGACGCTTTGGAAGTACCACTTGATAGCAAAGGTTCACTAAGTGATCAAGAATGAAGATGGGTCGAAGTGAAAGCCCCAGGTACCATTGAGCATCAAACTATGCTTAAATCAATAAAGTTTTTTGTTAGCAATATATTATTAGAGTTATGATTATCTCGTATATGAGTATATGTTATATGGATATCCGTATAAGGGGTGAACCCTATATATATGTAACAACAGTGATTGTCAATAATATGATTTATTATTTTCCTAATACCAACATGGTACTAGAGCACAAGAATACCTAGACATAGCCATCACCCACCCTCTTTCTCTCCCCACCACAGCCGCCGCCAACCAGCAGCAAATCTGGCCACAGCAGCACCCCTTCCACGCATATCTGGCCACCACACCCACGGGTTGCGGCCCAACAACACCCCTTCCACGCATCTGTCGCCACCCCAACCTCCTCCAACTCGATGACTTCATTCTAGCAACATCCCCTAGGGGTTCTGCCAGCCCTAGGCGCCTCTCCTGTGACAACCAACAGCTTGTACAATCAGACCGTTGGTTGTTATGAATTATGATATGATATAAGCTATTTCCTCTAGGGTTGTTCATGTGCCTTAATTGTATCCTAAATAGCATAACTATGCCCTAAAAATGAGTCCTTACTGCTGATTTGTGTTGTTTTTGAAGATTACAGTAGTAAATGTGTATTTTTTGGACTTTTTTTTGGCAAAATCAGACTGTAACTCCTCTTATTACGGCTACTTTTCGTGAGACATGGTTGAAAAATCTCTCTAGGACATCCATAAAGTTGACTAACAAGAATTTTCTTCTTTGGTCACAAGCGTTTGAGACTTTTTTAGGTGCATATCGGAAGATCCACCATCTTACTAATGATCCCCCCATGCAAAAGATGCTACATACAAGGATTAGCTTGCAGATGACTATATTGTAATATCATGACTTGTGAATAATATGGATGAAGATATTTTCTAAGGTGTGATGATGCTACAATCAACCAGGAAGATTTAACAAACTCTACACAGTACTTATAGACGTGAGAAGAATATTACCCAAAGCTATGAGATATATAAGTAACTTTTTACCTATCGTTAGAAGAGTATTTTGTTCATGAGTTTTACAGCTCTCTTTGATCTTTACAGGATGAGTTAGAAATTTACTAGCCTACACCTTAAAGATGCAACAATACAAAGAGAAGTTACCTGTGGTTATCATCTTACAAGGCTCAATCCTACATTGGCATCTCAAATTCGTGATCGAATTCTCGACGTAGAAACTCTTTCATCTCATTCGTCCATGTTCTCTTCCATCTCAACTGCTACTCCTACTCCAGTTCCTGATCAGTCGACGTTAGTTACCTCTACTAGAAGACGTAGTCATGATAGCCATGGTCATGGTAGATCGTCAGCAAGCAAACATGAGACTCATCGGTGTGATCACTGCAGTCGTACCAATCATCCATCACAACACTGCTAGAGCAAGTTTGACAAACTTTCCGAAACTAGACATGTGACGGAGACATCTTTTGATAATTTATCCACTTAAACAGTGACTATCTTCTAGGCTAATTATGATAGATTTCTTCAACTCTAAGACAATCAGTCCACTACTACTATCGCTCATGCATCCTCCTCAAGTATGACCGCCTTGTAAGTTTCTAATGATAATTCTTAGATTATCGACTCGAGGACTTCCTCACATATGTCAGGTACTCAAGAACTTGACATTCCCACTGATCTGAGATTCAATATGTTTCCATTGCAAATGGTCACCATTATTCTATTTCTGGAGGTGGTGTGGTTCATGCCACCTCCCATGTCACTCTTGATAAAGTACTTTATGTGTTCGATTTTCTAGTAAATTTACTCTTCATTAGTGCTATTATCTCACAACTTTACTGTTCAGTAACCTTCTTTTAATGTCATTATATTTTTCAAGATCTGTACACAAAAAGAATTGGTTTCGACTGTGAGCATGATCGTGGTGTATACATGCTGGTTCGAAATGACATACCTAGTAAATTGGCGTCTGTTGCATAAACTTCAAAGTCTTTATTACTATTACACTATCGTCTTGGTCACCCGTCACATCACAATCTTTAGTAAGCTTTTCCTGGAATCACGATGGAGTCTTTTGTTTGTGAGTTATGTCGCTTAGATAAGCACCATCGTGCCACCTATAGACATTCTAGGTTGACTGCTAGTCAAAGTCCCTTTGATTTAGTTCATTGTGACATCTTAGAATCTACTCGTGGTTTGTATGGATATCAATATTATGTTGTTTCTATGGATAACTATTCTCATGTACCTTGAGTATATCTTCTAAAGGATAGACATCATGTGTTAGATATCATCAAAAAATAATTTGCTGAAATACTAAATTCTTGTCCATTACTCCAAAAAAATTTCGAACAATGTCCACATACCTCTCAACAAAATAGTGTGGTAGAATGTAAACGTCGACATATATTTGACATCACCTACACCATTTTGTTACAGATGAACGTTCCCAAATTCTCACTATTGTCCATCTCATTAATAGAATACTTTCTACACCTCTTGGTGGTGAGATTTCTCTTAAATGTTTATGTCATGTTTCCACTAAAGTTTTTTGAGTGTATTACATATGGTCAGGATCTAAGTCCAAGACTCAATAAGTTAACTCCTTAGTACATTAGGTGTGTATTTATGAGATATTCAAGAACTTAAAAGGGATACCGATGCTATCATCTACCAAGTTATCGTTACTTTGTGTCTACCAATGTTGCTTTTTGGAAGTCTAAATCCTACTTTGACTCTAAGGATTCACCTACTACTCCTACTACTACTCTTACTCCTTTTCCTGTTGAGATTATGGATACAGGTAGTAACAACCTTTACATGGAAATATGCCTCATTCACTATAGATATATCATCGAAATGAAACATGCATCCGCCAACTTAAACTGAGTCACCACCCACCTCTATAGATCTTCCACCATAAGACCTTAATATACCTATTGTTTTACACAAAGATATCTAATTTTCCACTGCTCATCCTATTTCTACCTTTGTTACATTTGATTTCCTTTACCTATCTTTTCGTCAATGTACCTTATCCATATCCTCAAAGTCTATACCCAAGAACTAGCAAGAAATGCTACTTTAACCACATTAGAAAGCAGTCATAGATAAAGGAGATGCAAGTATTAGTTAGTCGTGGTACATGGAATTTGGTTGCTCAACTTAAAAGGAACCAGCATGGTTGATTGTCAATGGGTAATCACTATAAGTACAAGCTTGATTGTTCAGTAGACAGATACAAAGTACAGTTGGTAACCCACAACTTTACACAGACATATGACATTAACTATAAAGAGACCTTTTCTCTAATAACTAGGCTTAATTTCATACAAGTGACCTTGTCTGTTGCTATCAATAACACATGGGACCTACACCAACTTAACATGATGAATGCTTTCCTGTACAGTGATTCGGTAGAAATGGTTTAGATGGAGCAACCCTCAAAGTATGTTGCTCAAGGAAAGAACAATGTATACCTTCTCAAGAAGGCCATATATGGCCTCAAGCAGAGTCTGAGAGTTTGGTTTGACAAATTCAGTAAGATGGTGATGTGTTTTAGCTTCAAAAGATGTGTTGTAGACCATTCGGTGTTCATTAAGAAAAACACTATTGAAATAGCCCTACATTGGAAAAAAGACAGGACTTGTGATTATATATAGATGAACCCTCCACTTATTGTAAATTGATTTTGAGTAGAATATCTATATTTCAACATGATATCAGAGCCAAAAAGAGGCCTAAATAAGCTCAAGTCCACACACATCCACCAATGTCCAAAAGAGACACTTATTGAATCTAAAAGAAGCCATGAGTATGGGAGTGTTGAAATAGTATCTCATTAGAAAAAATGAGGACAGAACTCATGGTTATAAATAAAAGAACCCCTCTACACATTGTTAATTGGTTTCCAATTGGATGTCTATATTTCAACAAACACCAATGATTGTATGTTGTTGGCAGTATATGTTAATGATATCATTCTTACATGGAATACTGCTACAGACATCAGCGAAACAAAATAATATTTGCAACAGCATTTTACTATAACGGATATAAGACATCCTAAGTATTTTCTGAGAATTGAATTTACTTATACCAAAGAAAAGATAGTACTGTCTTCAAGAAAATATGCACTTGATCTTCTCTAGAAAACAAGTCTTATAGGATGCAAACCAAAAAATATTCCTATTGTTCAGACACCAACCTTCTGAAATAGTTCTGCAGGTGTATTTAAGGATACTGGTAAATATAGACAACAAATTAGGAAGCTAACCTACATGACAATGATACGTCCAAATATCTCATATGCAATTGGACTTCTCGATCAATTCATGCATAAATCTAAAAAGGTACATTAGCAATGTGCCTTACGTGTACTTGCATACATTAAAGGCACACCAAGACAAGGAGTAGTCTATAAAAAGCATGGCAATTAGATGTTGATGCATATTCCGATTTCAGTAATGTAGGAAACAAAGGTAATAAAAAATTTACATCAGATTAGTGTACTTATATAAGTAGAAATCTAGTAACCAAGCAAAGCAAAAGGTAAAATATTGTATTAAAATCCAATACAGAAGTAGAGTATCACTCCATGACTCAAACAGCCTGTGAGATACTCTGACTTAGGTCTAGACTTCCGAGTAATGACACCCATGACTATGCACTGCGATAATTAAGCAACAATCTTCATTGCAAATAATGCTACTTTCCACGAGTGCACTAAGCATATTAAAGAAAATTGCCATTATGTGCATGATATGGTAATAAAAGGAGTTATTTACCGCCCATATACTTAATTAGCAGAGCAATTAGTAAATATCTTCGCCAAAAAATTGAGTATCGGGATTTTTGAATTTTTATGTAGCAAACTGGACATAATTAATATCTATGATCCGACTATGATTCGGCTTAAGGAAAAGCGTTAGCAATATATTATTAAAGTTTTGGTTATCTCTTATATGAGTATATGTTATATGCATATTTGTATAAGAGGTAAACCCTATATATATGTAACAACAATAATTATCGACAATATGATTCATTATTTCCCTAATACCAACACTTTTTAAAGGTTGATTAGAGATTTCTCGGAATAGCCATAGATATCCAATAATCAACTGGTCAGGAATTTGCAACAAGTGTTTGATTCAGAGATTCAAGATTCTAATGTGATTCAATAAGGATTAGCTGAAGGAAATAAAGTTGTAGAGGAAGTAGAAATTGCACCAGAAACCGTAGTTGTCTAAAAGTAAGTTAACAAAACAGCTCATCCTGATGAGAATTTCAGCAAGGGTATGCCTTTTAGGGATTCCAAAACGAAACTTATCAACACATAGCAGGATGGGAAAAAAATTCATCTGCACTTACTGCATAGGAAATGGACTAAGTGAAATCAGACGGGGAGAAGATTCATTACACAAAACTTCCACTCAATAGTGACTCAGAAGTATCAGGTAAAAGGTGTCGATGATCTGACCGATTCTGTGCTTATAGAGCAACCTCTACAATATATTGCTCAGGACAAGGATAGAACATACAGGCTAAAGAATGTGATTTATGGTCTCAAACAGTGTCTCAGAGTCTAATTTCAAAAATTCAACAAAGTGGTGATGGTTGGAGGCTTCCAAATATGTATTGTTGATTACTCAATTTTCTACAAGAAGACTGATAATGAATGTGTACTTCTTATAGTCTATGTTGATGATATACTGATGATCAATAGTGATAAAGAGAACATTAAAGAAATAAAAGAACACCTTAAGACACAATTTATCACTAAAGATATCGAAAAACCAAGGTATTTTCTGAACATAGAATTCATTTATGCAAAGGAGAAAATGACACTATCTCAGAGGAAGTATGACCTTGATCTCCTCCAGAAAACAAGTCTTTTAAGGTACAAGCCAGAGAACACTCCAATTAAACAGTCACCATCCTTCTAAGGTATCAGTTTAAAACTGTTAGAGGACCTTAGTCAGTACAGAAAATTGATTAACATATTTATATATTTAACAGTGACTCGGCCAGATATTTCGTATGCAGTTAGTTTACTGAGCCAGTTCATGCATGAATTCAAAAGAATACACTAGAGTGAAACCTTACATTTTATTTCCTATGTTAAAAATGCTCCAGGAAAAGGGTTGATTTATAGAAGAAATAATCATATGAACATCAAAACATACTCAGATTCAAGATATACAGGAAATCAAGGAGATAGGAAGTCTATATCTAGTTTTTGCATATACTTAGGAAAAAATCTCGTCACCTGACGTAGCAAGAAGTAGAATGCTGTGTCTCGATCCAATGCAGAGGTAGAGTATAGATCCATGGTTCAGACAGCTTGTGAGGTAATATGCATCTAGAGCTTGACTTTGCTGTTGAGATGCCGATATCGATGCACTCAAGCAGTTATTTTCATTACTAACAATCCCACCTTTCATGAGTGGACAAAATACATAAATGTTGATTGTCAGTATGTGCAAGATATGATGATGAAACAAGTCATTTCTACGTCCTACACTCAATCATCGGAGTAGTTGACCGTCATTTTCATAAAGAGGTTGAGTATTGGGGTTTTTGAGTCCTTGAGTACTAAGTTAGGAATGATTGATATGTATGCTTCAGCTTGAGGAGAAATATTAAAGTTAGCATATTATTTATTTAATGTAGTAGATTATTGAGTTATTGAATATCCATTTAGTCTAAGACATCTAATGCATCATATATATATATATATATATGTAACTACTCACTCAGTGAAATAGATATCTCTTCTCTCCTATCTTTTTCACCATAGGTGCCAAAAGGGAAACGAAATATAAGCCATATTATGCAGGTAAGCTCTTCAAGAGAGTAATGGCTTGAAGACATGGCAAAGAAAGGTCCTCACCCTGTCAGAAATAATTTTCCAGAAGAAAGGCAACAAATGGAATGCAAGAGATTTGGGAAATAGACCAACTGCACGAAGGATCAAAAATTTAGCGAAGAATAACAGGAATCATAGAACCTATGACAGACACATTGTACATGCCAGATAATGGGAAAAATAGTTTGATGGGCTTCTGTGCTAAAATGAAATTTATGTAAACTGTCTCTTTTGGGACTCTTTAACTTTTATATTTAGTGAAGAATAACAGGAATCATAGAACCTATGACAGACACATTGTACATGCCAGATATTAGGAAAAATAGTTTGATGGGCTTCAGTGCTAAAATGAAATTTATGTAAACTATGTCTCTTTTGGGACTCTTGACTTCTATTTTCTCTGCTAAAAGCTTCTTCTCAATGTTTAACTGTTAGAATAGACTATTGAATTGGGTAAGGTTGTGGTTTTCTTCATTTATGCCAGTACTGTTAGGAACAGCAGGAAGGATCTGCAGAGAGAACTAGAGAATTTGTTAAGAAACTTAGTGAATAACCACTCTTTTGTTTTGGGAAATTTTAATGTTGTGAGGGCTGCTTGAGAAAAAAAAAGGTTGGGATCTTATCTCTAGACGTTGCTAATGATTTCAATCAGATTATAGAAAATCCTGGTTTCATAGAGGTAACTGTTGAAGCTTCAGATTTTACATGGTGGAATGGCCAAGGCACATTCTATTCATCAGACTAGACCCGAGATTTTCAAATCAAACTGGTTTATGTGCATGGAGCTTCTGAAGTTCCAACATCCGAATATAAATTGTTCAGATAGACCATTCACCTCTGATGCTTGTGCTGGATTCTAGGAGGGTAGAGGTTCTGCAACTTTTCTGTACCAGAAGATGTTGGAGACCCATGAGGATCTTTTAAATGTTATAAGAAATTAGCATAACCGTTGATTGACAGAATTCAAGGAGATGAATCTTTCTTTTTTTTTTAATTCTAAATTAAGAGGCTTAATGCTACAGAAAGTTACTGAACAAGGTGAGGAATTGGGACTTGGGAGGTAACTTGAAAAAAAATTTTAGGGAAGTTACTGAAACTGAAAAGGAATTGGCTGCTGTTAAAGTAGCCTTTTAAGAATACTTTCTCCTATGCTACAGAAGAGTCAAAATGCTCATTTCATCAGACCCCGAGTGTTGACACATCGAATGTGGTCTTTCAATACTTGATTTATTCTTAGAAGACTTGTAGAGAAAGAGAGAAACCCCATTAGAAATAAAAAACCCCATATCTTGCATAGAGACTAATGGAAGACCAGAGAACAAAAGAGGAATGGAAATCACATAAGCCCTCAAGTGGAGCATAAATATCACATGAGTCCACTTTGGCACGCATAGTAGAGAAGGTAGGTGAAGACAAAACCTTCATTGTAGATATCACTAATTTGCTCCAAGAAAAAAAGACTGAACGGACTGAAAAGAGTGTTCAGTCTCAATAGAAATAGCATTTGCATTCATAGCTTGGGCACCCACCCACTGAACAAACATTCCCCCAGCCACCAATCCCTTTTCTTGGTAGAGGGGCGTCCATGGTTCCCTAATACATCCTCTTCCTTGCATGCCTGACCTTCTGTGATTGTAGATGAAACCCTAGTAGTCATACAGTAGTCACACCCATATAGTTGTTATTATATAATATTTTGAACCTAGACTTCTGAGACCCTGAAGCATACATTTACAGTTTAAATGACTTAGGTCTTAACGTTGCTCGTCAAAGTTAACACTTAGTAAAATATTTTATTATGTGTGTGCGATAGTGCATATGTGCACAAGCATATTATTGCAAATGCACGTAATTGCCGTGTATATGTCCTCATTGTTCATAAATTTCCGTGTCCCATATCTGTTTCCGTGATTCCTTGAATTAAAGTGATACCCATAGAAAATGTAAAAAAGGGAGACTAACCAAGCTTTCTAGGGATTTCTATCAAATGTTAAGGTTCATGAACAATTTTGAAAGAAGAGAAATTAACAGAATCATTAAAAAGAAAGGTTACAGAAAATTTCCCAATACAAAAAGTCTGTATACATATAGGAGTTTTAAAGAAAAAACATATATCTATATATGTCCATATCCAATCAGAAATTAAAAATGGTATACATAAGATATTAGTGAAAATAACACTGGATAAATCTGGATGCCTGCTGCCTTAGTCACAGTCATATAAATCACTATGAAAACTTTTTTTAGCAAAAGTATTTCCGATAAATACCAGGCAACATGAAAGCTCTGATATGATTGAAAAGAAAGTTATAATATTTTGAGTGGGAATTCGTAAGGTAAAAAAAAAAGTACCATATGGATGCCTGTTTTGAGTTCCTTGGCAACATCTCTTGTTTGAAGCAATAAATGATCTGTGGCATTCATGATCGTTCTAACTCCAAACCATACTCTGATTCGTCCGTCAGCTGTTTTATGATGCTTCTCATATAAAGATTTCTGAGACTGTACATTAGCAACATATTCTTTCCCAGTAAAAATAATAATGATTAACAGATGGAGTTTCAAATATGATAGACATATTTTGAAAGAAGGAAAATGATTAGACAATATACATATACATACAAGTACACACGGAGATTCTAAATTATCAGTAAGATAAATATTGGACAGTAGTTCTGTTTAATGATTTTGTTAGAGATATTGTTTGTTATTCTATTCCAAAGTTGTAACATATCTTTAGTGGTATTTTTGTATTTTTCCGCAAACCTATATAAGGAGCCCGGGACTACCATAAAATGGTACTCTCTCTTTTCTTTCACCCTAAAAATCAACATAGTATCAGAGAAACTTTAACCCTAGCTCTGGCCACTGTCACTGACCACAGATCATCGGTCCGACCCTACAAGCAGGGTCGACAGGGCCCCCTGGTCCTTTCTCAATAGTTTTGTGTTAGCAGACCACTGGAGCCACCGCTAAAGGCGGTTCTTCCAGCTGCCAGCCGTTGAATCTTTATTTCAGTCATTTTTCTAACCTTTTTCGCCACCAATCTTCTTAGATCGACTGCTCCTAAGGCCATAACGGCCAGATCCAGTGCTTTTAAGGCAGTTTTAGTCTCCAGGTGACCAGATCTTGCTCACTGGACATCCTTTTTGGGTCTTGTTTAGTGGCTGTTTTGTGAGGACCAGCAGCTTTTGGGATTTTACAGCCCTCCTCCCCTCCCCAGTTTGCCTCATCATCTCTCCTAACATGGATTAAGACACTTTTTCACCTGATCTATGCGTCAGGCCCTTCTTTTGGCTACTTGTACTTGACACCAATGTGTCATGTGTCATTCTTTACTTGTGACCGGACTGTGGTGCATGCTTCTTGTTGATGATGGAGTCCACGTCTACCCCCTACATCCACTTCGATCGACATCAATTTTTTCTCACCTTAATATAAGGGTCATAGATCGGCTTACAGATCACAACTATACCACATAGAGTATGTCCTTTGAACTTCTACTTGCCGCTCAGAGCAAGTCCTGCTTTCTAACCAATGACCTATCATCAAAGACTAATGCTGCCAAGTACGATCAGTGGACACATAATAATAGCATTGTTCGCTTTTGAATGGTCAACAACATATCACCACCCATTCTGTCTAGAGTGCATACAGCGACTTTGGCCAAGAAGACAAGGAGTTTGAAGTGCTAATACTCCACTAGGACTTCAACATCTCAGATTTATAAGCTCTATACGTAGCTGTTTGCCTAGAGTAGGGCACCGATTCAAGAAAATCATGGATGAGATTCTTGAACATTGAACCTTTAGTGAGTGTTCAGTAGGAATACTTCAAGGAGTTCTAGCTCTATTGTGTCTTGTCTGGCCTTTAACTATAGTTCACGCTCAAGCACCAGTAGATGGTTGGTAAGGAGACACTTACGTTTGACACTATCTTGTCCCATTTTCTCTCGATGGCATTTATAGAGGTTTCTACAAATGTTGTGGTAGGATGTGGAGGTAGCCATGTGGTAGTGGAGGTGGTCACGCTATGCCACTGCTGCTCTTATTGTGGAGACTCACGTTGTCCCTGACTCTATTGCTCCTATGTTGGCTACCGTCACCTACACCTTGACTCGTAAAGAGCTCAAGTCCACGATTACTTATGCCAATGTTGTGACATTTAAGTCTAATTATTGAGTAAATATAAACCATGTAATTAATTGTAATACTTGAAATTGATTTATTAATAGATAATTTGATATTGTTATATGTCTCTCTCTCTCTCTGTCTCTGTGTGTAATAGAATGTTGGTCCCTGATTGTATTTCCGGTGTTATGTCATATGTGTGGGATCCAGGTTCGACATTGGTCAGCTTGAGCACAGTGCTCCTCGATTCGTGTGCCCATCTTCTTTCTCTTTCCCTTTTCCTCTTCTACAACCCGTGCTCCTTACATGGTAGCTGTCTCATCTCGTCTCCTCCTTACCCGACCTAGTGGAGTGTTGATCGACGGGATTCGCAAAGACACCCAGGGCAGAGAGGCTTAAAAAGGCCAGAGGAGATTGCGTCAAGGGCACAATCGGGGCTAGAGTAAATCGCAGTCAGAGCGAGTGAGAGAGAGATAAGAGTGGAGTTGGTGCCTGAGAGGAAGGGAACTCTGAGAGCACGACTGCCGATGACCAAGGATTGCTGAAGACTTCAAAAGGAGCACCGCGTGGTGGTAGAGGTCGTCGGAGTATCAATCCAGGTACACGACCCCTCCCTTCCTTTTTTTCCTTTATATTGACAAAAATGGGTTAAATACATGAAAATTGTATAAAATGTATGTAAAATCATGAAAAAATAATGAGAATGATGGAAATGTGATGACTGACATGAATGTGTAGAGATTATGCCATGTTGTGCAAATTTTGTGGATTTATGGTCGAACTTCTAATGTATGCTACAGTAGCCATGTAATGAACTTCAAGTCTTTAAGATTTTATTGTGGAAAACATGCTTAATGGATTTGTAAATGGTTTGAGGGATTTTGATATAGACTCAAAGATCAACACCCCATGTTTTATACATGATTTTTGATATGTGTTTGATAGATCCACCCCTTACTCCCAAAGAGGAGAAGAGTCAAGCGGCTGAAGTTGGGTCGTTCTCAGCAATCGCAGAAAACAGCATGTCCAATTGAATTTAGTATGCCAATTTACTGCTTAGTTGTGCCCTGAACCACTAATTCGAACGACCAAAAGGTTTCAATCGACCGAATCAGGAAATTTTGAACGACCGACGAGAGAATCAGTCGTCCATTTTTTACTTAGAAAGGGAATTTGACAGGAATTCTGACAATCGTGTAATTTCGGTCGATCGAATTCAATTGGTTATGGACGATCGGATATTTCCGATCGACCGTATTAGATGATTTCGATCGACCAATTATGGTTTGGTCTATCGAATCAGACCCTAACCTATATAAATAAAGATGTATATAAAACGAAAATGGAGGGTTTAAAATGGATAATAGACAAGTGTTAATGAGGTATTTCTAGATGACATGAAAAAATATGGAATTCAAATAAATAAAATTGAATATGGTTTTGGACATGAGACCCAATAATATATATTATTGCATAATTTATATGATTTTGAGTTAAGAACCCAAAGGAAGGGTCAAAGTTGCATGAAGTGACTTCCTACCATGGAAAGGCAATGAATAATGATTTTGATAAGAAAACCTAAGAGTTTTAAAAAGAAAATAATAATGTATTCTGAAGCCACAAGAAACTGATGTCGACAATGTGATAGGAGTATGAAACTCCAATGAAGTCAATTATCACATACGATCGTGGTTGTCAAAAGGAGACCACGAGGGTTGGTGTCGGCAAATTAGTATGAGACCAATTGTTAGATATGATCGTGATCACCAAGTTTGAGACGATGTAGCCTGAGCCAGAGTATATGAATCTAGGTGTTCGAGTCATCGATGGTACATTAGAAAAAAACATATCCCCTTACATATGAAATGAAATTGAGACCCATTGGCCGAGGCAATGTCCTCCCGCACAAGGAACTTAACCACAATAATGCAGAAAGGTAAGGGAAATGGTGTCTTTACCTACTACTTGTGTCTCGGTTACCTCTGATTAAGGTAACACCTATAAGAAAAGTGGAAACAAAATGTGTAGCTTTAATTAAAATTAGACTTGTACTTTGTCTTTAAATTCTAGCGACAAATGAGGATCGTATTTTAACCATTTGTCAACCGATTTTGTTTTAAGTCCCATGAGGTCCAATGTTTTAAACTGGATGTGGTCAAGAATGTGGATTTCTTGGAACACATAAAAAGATTTTAAAGATACATAAATTGAAAAAAAAAAATATGAGCTTTTAAAAAAGAACATGGTGTAGATAAAGATTCCAAATATAAGCTTTTAGAATGGATTTTTGAAAATCACATTTTGTAATAGTCTAAGCTTGCGTTTTCTTGTTGTTTTGCCGTGATTTCTGTGTGGAACGCGTACTGGATGACTTGAATGTCACTCACGCGTGCTTTATTTAGTTTTCAGGTGCAGATGGTGTAATCCAATTCCGGTGTCCACATAGGAACCACTAGTCGTACATTGTTCCTAGAGGTAAGTCTTAATTAGTTATAATTTTGAGATAATGTTGTAATTATTGTTATTAGTAATTAGTTATGATACTATGATTTAATAACGTACACTAGTTCAGGACGTTACAGAATAGTATCAGAGTTAAGGTTACACCTAGTGTACCGACTTGGTGATGTCCGATCTAATGGCTCCGTAAGACTACACAGTAGAGAGTCTTGTATCTGATTTTGGTTGTTGTTTTCCTTTTTTGTGCTGACAAGAAGATGTCTCATGGAGACCGGAGTCGTGGTAGGGCCCCAATGTCCAACTCTACTGTAACAAAGGGCAATGTTTGGAGGGACATGCAGCGAAAATTTAGCGAGATGATGTGGAATTTCACCTAGTTCTTCAATAACAGCAGCAAGAATGAGGCAAAAAAAGACCTATACGTCAAACAGTTCCGCAAACTGAGTGTGCCAACTCCAGATGGACGCGGTACACCAGAGTGTGAAGCTTGATTTTTGAAAGTAGAGAAGATCATAAAGGGGATCGAGTGTCCAGTTGAGAAGTAGGTCTGGATTGCAGCATTTCAGCTCAAGGACGCTACGGATCAGTGCAAAATGACGCGCCGCACCAAGTTTCCAAATATGAACCTACTGATGATCTCTTGGGAGAAGCTCGAAAAGGTATTCTTTAAGAAGTTTTTCCCTAAGTACGAGAGAGACAAGCTAGACAGAGATTTCCGAAACCTGAAGTAGGGAAACTTAACGGTGGCTGAGTATAAGTCGTCTTTCCTTTAACTATAACAGTTCTTTCAGGCTATGGTTTTCAAGAAGAACAGAGCCAAAAAATTTATGAAAAGACTTACTCCAATACTGAGATCCAGAGTCATTGGCTTTCGATGTGAGACCTTGATGGATGCTATTGAACTTGCAAACCACTATAAGGATGATCGTAAACTGTTCTAGGAGAAATATCCTAAAAAAGATAAGGAGAGGAAGACTGTCACTCGACCTTTTGTTCGACCTTTGGTCACTAAAGTGCCAAATTCCAGGAGTTCTGGTAACTCTAGGAAGAAGCAGAAGAAACGACCTACATCTGGTAGAGAAAAAGCATTGGTTTTAGTCAAGCGGGATCTAACAGTGGCCCAAAGGCAGGACCTTGCCACGTCTGTGGTAAGAAAGGACACATAGCGACGTAATGTTGGCACAAACAAAGAAGTTTAGACAGTGTAGTGTGTTACAACTATGGGAAGTCTTAAAACTATCAGAAAAATTGTCCTAATCTACCGAAGCCAATAGAAGATGCGCCTCGTCAACCAACTAAAGAGAGAGTGTTCTCTATAGCTGCCCCAGATACTAGTCCATCAGGAAATGTTGTGGAAGGTGACAATTAGTATGGCCATATGAATTGAATTCTGTCTTGTAGTAATGAATCTTATATGTAATCGATACTATATTTTACTATAACTATGATTATGATTATGATGTGTTAATGTTAGGATCTTTTCTTTTAACTGACTGCATGACCCGAGTCCTATTTGACTTTGGAAGTTCATTTTCTTTTGTCTTCGAGTCATTTACTGCTAAGATCGGATCAGACCGGCTAGGTTGGCATTCCACCTGGATGTAGTCTTGTCATTAGGAGAACACAATCTAGCGTGAAGATATCTGAGACTAGTTGATGTTCAACTGGGAGACAAGAAATTTCCAAACCAGTTTGATCTTGATGGACATGAAAGATTACGATATTATCCTGAGATGGATTAGCCGGTACAACATTCGATCATGATTGACTCTGCCAAGAGGAGAGTTCTAACAAAGTGTCCAAAGTAAGGCTTGTGTGTGGTGCAAGATACCATACTTGGGTGAGTCTAGAAAAGTGATATCTACTATCAAGACCTACCATCATCTAATAAGAGGCAGTGTAGACTGTTTGACCTGTGTGACTATTTCTACTTCACCTGTGTTTGGAGTTCAAGATTTGCCAGTGGTGCAAGAATATCCTGATGTTTTCCTAGAGAAATTGCCTGATATGTCACCGCACAAGAAAATAGAATTTGTAATTGATCTTGTACCATGATCAGTTCCTATTTCAAAGACTCCATATAAGATAACACCTGCTGAGTTATGAAAGCTCCAGAATCAACTACAGGAATTGATGGACAAGAGATTTATTTGTCCCAATGTATCACCTTAGGGAACATCGATACTATTCGTTAAGATGAAAGACAGTTTACTTCAGCTCTGTATAGATTACCGAATATTGAACCAGACCACTGTCAAGAACAAGTATCTACTGCCCAGGATCGATGATTTGTTCAATCAATTGCAAGGAACATCAGTGTTCTTCAAGATAGACTTGAGATCTAGATATCATCAGTTACTGATCAATGAGCTAGATGTGCAAAAGACAATCTTTCACACCCGTTATGAACATTACGAGTTTTTAATTATGCCATTCGAATTGACAAATGCTCCAACTACTTTCATAGACATGATGAATAAGGTATTCAGGCTTTATTTAGACCAGTTTGTGGTCATCTTTGTGGACGACGTCTTGGTATATTTTTCAGATGTTCAAACCCACCAAAGACATTTGAAGATCATACTGGAGACGCTGAGACGGCATCAACTTTATGCCAAATTCTCCAAATACAAGTTTTGAATAAAGGAGATGTCCTTCCTTAGTCATATCATCTCAGGAAAAGACATCAAGGTAGACCCAACCAAGATAAAGACTGTGAATAGTTGAACCAGACCGAAGACAATAACTGAGATCAGAAGTTTCCTCGACC
The DNA here is from genome assembly GCA_024699735.1 of Posidonia australis. NCBI lineage: Eukaryota > Viridiplantae > Streptophyta > Magnoliopsida > Alismatales > Posidoniaceae > Posidonia > Posidonia australis. The sequence goes on along the minus strand of JAMKQA010051439.1, from coordinate 18,268 downwards.
TAGTAGGATATTATAGGAAATTCATCCATGATTTCTCTAAGATTGCTGCACAATTCAGAAAGAAAGCACACTTTGCCTGAGATTGATAGTACGAGGAGAGCTTCAATGAATTGAAGACTCGTCTGGTGTCGCTCTGATTTTGACTTTGTCTTCTAAAAGTGGCGGTTTCATGATTTATAGTGATACTTATGGAACCAATTTGGAATGTGTACTAATGCAACATAGTAGAGTGGTGATGTATGCCTCAACTCAGTTAAAAGATCATGAGAAGAACTACTCCACCCATGATTTGAAAATGACAACTGTTGTGTTCGCCCTGAAGATTTGGAGACATTATCTGTATGACAAGCAGTTTGATGTATATACAAATTATAAGAGTCTGAAGTACAACTTTATTCAAAAGGATCTGAACTTGAAAAAGAGGCACCGGGTAGAGCACATCAAAGGTTATAACTTCAACTTGTTATACCACCTAGGAAAAGCAAATGCAGTGACAGATGCTCTAAGCAAACGCACACATGTCATGGCTAGCCTGATTCGTGAAAAGAAATTGTCATAACTAGTAGAATGCAGACCTCGAAGATAGTCTTAAGGAGCTACCAGAGTTGTGTTGGTAAATTTGTCTATTCACCCAAAGATGATCGAGGTGATTATCACTGCTCAGCAATACGATTCTTTTGTGCCAGAAATCTAGAGGAAACTGGAAGCTAGGAAAACCCCTCACTTTTCTGTTGGGATAGACGGTAGATTAAGGTACAATCTGAGATTGTACGTGCCTTAAGTGGAGGAAATTAAAGATAATTTGTTTAACGAAGCTCATCGCTCCAGATTTACCAGGAAGCACCAACATGTATAAAAACCTGAAAAGGAATTTTTGATGGCCTGTGATGAAAAGGAAAATTACTGAGTATATAGCGAAGTGTGTAACCTATTAGATGGTAAAAATAGAGCACCAGAAGCTCTATGGGACTTTGCAGTCTTTGGACGTTACAGTACAGAAATGGGAAAATGTCTCGATGAATTTTGTAACGGGTTTATCGATGACTAGAAGAAAGAATAATACAATTTGGGTAATAGTAGATCACCTTACAAAATTAACGCATTTCTTACCAATAAAGGTAAATCTTTCCTTCACAAAGCTAACAGAGTTGTACGTTGCAGAAATTGTGAGACTGTATAGTGTCCTGGTGACTATTATGATTAGCAGAGACACGAGGTTCATATGAAGGTTTTGGGGAGCATTACAGGAGGTTTTTGGTACAGTATTAAGTTTTAGTACAACCTTTCATCCCTAGGCGAATGGTCAAATAATGAAAACCATCCAAATACTAGAGGACATGTTGACGGCCTATGCTTTGGACTTTGGTGGTAACTGAGAGGATCATTTATCTCTAATGGAGTTTGCATATAATAACAGTTACCACGCTAGTATTGATATAACACCATATAAGGTATTGTACGGCAGACCCTGTAGGACACCCACTTGCTCGATTGAGGTGGGTGCGAGACACTTGGTTGGCCTTAAGATCATACAGCAGTACGAGGACAAGGTGGGCTTGATTAGGAAGAGATTGTTATCTGCCTAGAGTCAGCAGAAGGGTTGTGCAAATAGGAAACGGAGACCTCTGCAATTTGAAATAGAAGACTTCGTTTTCCTAAATGTATCAGCCACCAAAGGAGTAATGCAGTTCAAAAAGAAAGGCAAGCTAAGCCCTAGATATATCGAATCATACCAAAATACCAAGAAAGTTGGTAAATTAACATAAAGACTAGATCTACCTTCGAAGTTAACTAGTGTACACAGCACCTTCCATGTGTCCATGTTGAAGAAATGTTTGACCGATGCATCCTAGATTATACTAGTGTAGCCAAAGAAACTACAAGAGGACCTGTTTATCATTGAGAATGCAGTTCAGATATTGGACAGGAAAAAACAAATCCTCAGGAATAAAGTGATTCCATGATGTTGGTTCAGTGACAATATCATAGTATAGAGGAGGCTACTTGAGAGCATAAGGTTGACATCTAAAGAAAGTACCCCTACTTGTTTTATTAAAGAAGAATTTCGAAGACGAAATTCTTCTAAAGGGGTAGGATGTGACATCTGAGCCTAATTATCCAATCAATGTAAACCATATAATTAATTATAATAATTGAAAATGATTTATTAATGAATAATTTAATATTCTAGTATTGTTGTCTCTCTCTCTCTATGTAGGTGAATGTTGGTCCCTGGTATTATGTCATATGTGTGGGACCCAAAATGGACCTTGGTTAGCCTAAGCACAATGCTCTTTGATTTGTGTGCTTGTCTTCTTCCTCTTTTCCTTTTCCACGACACGTGCTCCCTACATGATAGTCGTCTCGTCTCGTCTCCTCCTTACCAAACCTGATGGGGTGGTGATCGACAGAATTCGTGGAGGCAACCGGGGCAGAAAGGCTTAAAAGGGCCGAAGGAGATGGCGTCCAGGGCACGATCGGGGCTAGAGAAAAACACAGTCAAAGCGAGTGAGAGAGAGATAGGAGTGGAGTTGGTGCCTGGGAGGAAGGGAACTCTGAGAGCACGACTGCCGATGGCCAGGGATTGCTGGAGACTTGCCAAAGGAGCACCGCGTGGTGGTGGACGTCGTCGGAGTACCGATCCAGGTACACGACCCCTTCCTTCCTCTTTTTCCTTCATTTTGAAAAAAATAGGTTAAATACATGAAAATTGTATAAAATGCATGTAAAATCATGAAAAAATGATGAGAATGATGGAAATGTGATGAATGACATGAAAGTGTAGAGATTATGCTAAGTTATGCAAATTTTGTGGATTTATGGTCGAACTTCTAATGTATGCTACAGTAGTCATGTAATGAACTTCAAGTCTTTAAGATTTTATTGTGGAAAACATGCTTAATGGATTTGTAAATGGTTTGAAGAATTTTGATATAGACTCGAAGGTCTATAGCCCATATTTTATACATGATTTTTGATGTGTGTTTGATAGATCCACCCCTCACTCCCAAGGAAGAGAAGAGTCGAACGGCTGAAGTTGGGTCGTTCTCAGTTATCGTATAAAATGATATGCCAAATTAGATTCAGTATGCCGATTTACTACCTAGTTGTGCCTTGAGCCACTAATTCGGACAATCAAAAGGTTTCGATCGACCGAGTCAGGGGATTTCGGACGACCGAAAGGTTTCAATCGACCAAGTTAGGGGATTTCGAACGACCAACGAGAGGATTGGTCGTCCGTTTTTGACTTCGAAAGGAAATTTGACAGGAATTCGGACGACTATGTAATTTCAATTGACCAAATTTAGATAGTTCCAAACGATTGGATATTTTCGATCGACTGAGTCAGGGGATTTCGATCGACCGATTATGATTCGGTCTACCAAATTAGACCCTTGGCCTATATGAATAAATATGTATGTAAAACGGGAATGGAAGGTTTAAAATGGATAACGGGCAAGTATTAATGAGGTATTCCTATGTGGATGACATGGAAGAATATGGAATTCAAATAAATAAAATTGAATATGGTTTTGGACATAAGACCCAATAATATATATGAATGCATGGTTTATAAGATTTTTAGCTTAAGACCCAAAGGAAGGGTCAGAGTTGTATGAAAGTGACTTCCTGCAATGGAAAGATAAAGAGTAATGATTTTGCAAAAAAAAGACCCAAGAATTTTAAATAGAAAATAATATGTTCTAGAGCCACAAGGGACTGATGTCGGTAATGTGATAAGAGTATGAAACTCTAATAAAACTAATTATCAGATAAGACCGTAGTTGCCAATGAGAGACCACAAGGGACTGGTGTCAGCAAATTGATATGAAACAAATTGTCAGATACAACCGTGGTCACTGAGTTTGAAATGATGTAAGCTAAGTCTCGGTATATGAACCTAGGTGTTCGAGTCACCGATGGGATGTCAGGAAAAGACGTATCCCCATGCATATGAAATGAAATTAAGACCTATTGACCGAAGCGATGTCCTCCCACATGGGGAACTTAACCGCAATAGCTCAGGATGGTAGGGGAAATAATGTCTTCACCTACTGCTTATATGTACCTCTGATCAAGGTAACACCTATAAGAAAAATGGAAATAAAATGTGTAATTTTAGTTAGAATTAGACTTGTACTTTATCTTCAGATTCTAACGACAAATGAGGATCGTGTTTTAATCAGTTGTCAGTCAATGTATATGATTTTGTTTTGAACCCCGTAAGGTCCTGTATTTTAGGCTAGATCTAGTCGAAAATGTAGATTTCTCGGAACACATAAAAAGATTTTAAAGATGCATAAATTGAAAAGAAATATAAACTTTTGAAAAAAAACATTGTTTGGATAGAAATTCCAAATGTTTTAAAGAGTATAATATTTTGGAATGGATTTTTGAAAATCACATTTTGTGATAGTCTAAGCTTGTGTTTTCTTATTGTTTTACCGTGATTTCTGTGTGGGATGCGTAATTGATGACTTGGATGTCACTCATGCGTATTTTGTTTGATTTTCAGGTGTAGTCAAGTTCCAATGCCTGCGTAGGAACCACTAGCTGCACTTTGTTCCTAGAGGTGAGCATTAGTTACAATTTTGAAATAATACTATAATTATTGTTATTGTTTGTGATACTATGATTTAAATAGCGTATATGGATTCTAAACGTTACAAATGCTCATAAGATGACATGTGTTGCTTTCACTTCTACCACTTCTTCCTTAGGTAGTGCCTACATGGATTCTCAAGGTAAGTGACTCATTGATTCAAGTTCTTCTAACCATATAACTAGAGTTTGTTCCCTCTTTGTTTCTTTAAAGGAGCATAGCTATATATCTCTTGTGATAACCCCAGATGATGCCTTTTTTATGGTATATGGGTGTGAGGTTGTGTCTACATTCTACACCCTCATATTGGATAATGTTTACCTTATGCTATTACAAATGCTTTGAACTGCAAAGGTATTTTTTACCCCATTTTTGTCACTTTCAAGACCTCCATTCCAAAGAAAAGATTAAGACTAAGACTGAGCTTGAGGGGCCATATTATCTAAATGGCTTCATCAAGCCTACCACCATACCAGTTGCACCCACTGCTAAAGTTTTGTTCCTACAATGGCATTGTTAGTTGGGGTCATAGTTTTAAATATCGATTTTGTATTAGACTTCAGTAAGTTAAAAAACAAACATGTGTCGAAAAAATTTCGATATATTGGTGCCGTGTCGGTGGAAATGTAATAAAAAAAATACCACTGTTCACAAAATTACTATTTCATTGTCGTATCAGTGTTGTGTCAAAAAGTAGAAAAACTAACACTAGTCAATGAAAGTTCGTTAATAAGTGTCGACATTGGTACGATGCTTAGGGCATCCTTCAACCCATGTTTTACATGAGTTGTAACCTTCTTTTCCTACATCTACATCTACTTAATGTGAGGCATGTCAGCTTAGGAAGCACCACTGTATGTCATTTCCGTCTAGACCTAATTTAAGATGCCCCTCCATTTAATCTTGTGCATTTAGATAGCTAGTCCTAATCCTCGCCTATCTAAGGGAGGGAAAAGGCTATATTTTGTCGCTTTTATTGATGATCATTCTAGATGTACTTCGGTCCATCTCTTAAAGACAAGATCTCGAGTGGTTAATGTATTTTGTATTTCAAAAGTTTTATCAATAAATAAATACAAAGTTTGGTCTTTGCCTTAAAACATTGCATAGTGATCATGCTTTAGAGTATTTAAATAATGATTTTACTTCCTTTTGTCTCTTACATGACATTATTCATCAAACCTCTTGTGCTCGTACTTCACGAGAGAAAAAAACAGATATCTAATTGATGTAACCTACACTTTGTTGAGTTAGATGAAAGTCCCATCCTTTTATTGAAAGCATACTGTTCTAACAACATGTTTGCTAATAAATGAAGGTCCCATCTTTTTATTGGGGGCTAACCTTCATCGGTTTCAAGGGGGGAAACTCCAATCTATTCTGTACCTAAAGCATCCACTTGTACCCTTTACTCCTAGGATCTTTGGATGTTTTGTGAATATTCATGTTTAAAGAAGGGACAAGTTATCCCAAAAAGGACATCATTGTCTTGATCCTTTAACCAAGTTTGTGTCACTGATGTCACCTTTTTTAAGATATTCCATACTTCTCTACTAATAGGAAAGAGCTTGTGTTGGAGAATACTCTCTTTACTCCTATGATTATTAAGTCAACACCTTCTAGCTTATCACCAACTATCACCATTGATCCTTTTCCATCTACAGTACCATTACCACCACCACCACCACCAACCCCACCACCACAATCTACTAGTCTTATCCCAAAGCTTTAGGTTTAAAGACGCCATTAACATCCTCGGTTATTGATGAGTTCAGACAGGCCAATACCTCATTCTCCTTCTCCAAGAACCACTCCTTCCCCTCCAAGAAGATTGTCATCCTCAGAGGCTACTGACCTAGATGTTCCTGTTACAGTAAGGATGCACTTTATATCACTTAACGAATATGGTATCTTTCTCCCATTTAGGGACCACATATCATCAGTTTACTGTAGCTATGTCTACTATTACCGTTCCGAAGACTTATCAGGAGACACTTGGCATACCTGAGTGAAAGACTATCATGGATAAAGAGATAACCGTTCTTCATTCACGTCACACAAGGACTCGTATACCTTTCTCTTTTGCAGGGAAGGATGTAGTTGGATGCAAACAAGTCTTTGTAGTAAAATACTTGACTAGTGATCAAGTAGATACATACAAAGTTTACATGGTTGCAAAAGAATACACACAAACTTATGAGATTGACTTCTATGATACCTTCTCTCTAGCGACACACAGTAGTTCTATCAAGGTCATCTTCTCTGTCGCTGTGAACAAAAGTTAGTATATATTCCAGCTAGATGTTAAAAATATCTTCTTATATGATAACCTACAAGAAACAATCTATATAAAACAACCACCAGGATATGTTATTAAGTCAAATTTGTTGAAAAAGGCATTTATGACCTCAAACAAAGTCTAAGAACATAGTTTGACAAATTCAACAAAGTCATCCGATTGGATTTCAGAGGAACAATGCAGATCACACAGTCTTTGTAAAAAAGACAAGTACTGGAGTGGTTGTCTTAGCAATATATGTTGATGATATACCGTTTACTGGAGGCATAGATGAGACATAGGAGTACAAATAAGATGAAATTGCATGGAATACATATAGGATTGCATTAAGTCAAAGGAAATATGCATTTAATCTCTTAAAAGAGACTAATTTGTTTAGTGCCAAGCCAGTAGATACACCTATGCCATCTAGCACTGATCAATTATAGGTTGATAGTCCACTACTTCTTGAAGAAGTGTTTCGTCATAGATGCCTTGTTACTACATTCATTTATCTCACCATCATAACACCGAACCACAATGAAGATACTGGAATATATCAAGGGATCGCATGGCAAGAGTCTCCTATTCAAGAAGAATGGCCACATGAAAATTGAAGCATATTATGATGTTAGTTATGTCAATGACAGAGGTAACAGAAAATCTACATTAGGCTTTTGTATCATCCTTGATAGCATAAACATCTTAGTTTCGTGGTTATTTGCCGACAAGCTCCTCGAGAAAGACGTGCTCAAACTACTACAAGGCTTTACCCAATAGCACAAACCAATTTAGAAACCACCACCTAACACTTAACCCAGCCTTTTGTCTGCACAATCAAGCTAGAGCCAAAGATCTACAGTTGTGGGCCTTAAATCGAGCTGAACTTAGGAAACCACCACGTATCTTAGACGCATATCTTAGATGCATATATTAGGCACATGTCTAAGGCACCTATCCAAGGCACATGTTGCCAATGCGATGTCCTCGACAATTTTTGTTGTAGAAAGATAAACTCATCCAATTAGTTTTAGACGTATATCACGAGGCCAATCATTGATCGTTACATATCTAAGGTCGTTACTTGATGTATATGGACCATCAAATCCCTTCTATAACCAATAAAATCCAATCCAATCATCTAATTCAAATCATAGCCCACCATCTCAAGTTTAGTTAGCATCCAACCACTACCATGCATCCAGCAACTCTATAAAAGCACCTCTACCTCATCCATGACGAGATTGCCATCAAATAGTCATAGTTGAGACCTCCACAACCTCAAGCTTTGACGGACAACGCACCAAGCAACAACCCCACTCCCTTATTGCTTTCTCCTCTACCTCTCTCTCTCACATAGCCCAAGCAACTACAAACCCAAAGTGAGAGTGTCCGAGGCAACTGAGAGCACCCACCACACTCCCACCTGTCCATGGACCACCTCCATTGCAGCCCAAGCAACAACAACCTTTCCCAAAGAAGACTTGAAGCATAGTGCCATCGTAAGCTTCAAAGCAGCACACCAAGAGCATTGCAAACAGGTAAGCCTTTTTATCGATATATAACGTAGGCTACCTCCTCTTCTCTTATTCCATCATGTTTGCATTCTCCATTGGATCGCCATTAAAGACATCTTCTGGACCTTTTATAATTAGCCAAAGGGAAAAAATATATATATCATTGTTCAACATGAGAAAGAAGCTCTAGTTGGACCCTAAAAACTACATTACCTTATGAAGCTCTTGCTACTTACTTGGGTGAAAGTACCCACTTAGGCTTACTCCTGACACTATCTTGGAACTTATAGGCTCATGGCTCTTTGTCGACTAAAAGCTACCATCAATTCGTTAACAACAGGGGCTATATATCAAAGTTCTAGAACATAATTAGGAGTATCTAAACCACTCAAATTCAAAACCTTTTCTTGGTTTATGGGTCATGACAAAATCCTCACAAAAGTAATGTCACAAAAGATGGAATGAGAAGAACATTTATGATTGTTGTGGATCGAATTCCAAAGACTTTTTGCACCTCTTTGTGCTCTACTTGTGCTTACTCCCATCTAAGAGGGATATTGTTTCTATTGATAAAATATGGTCCTCGATGAATCTCAACAAGTTCTTAGTTGATAATAGCGCTTGGTCCATGACTATCATGGCCCTAATTTAGAACATTGGAATATGAGAAACAACTGGATTTTTAGAGATTTTACTTTTAATCTTGATGATCTCATTGAGAGAACCCTTTCTCTTGTTATTTAGTGGGCAGATTTCTTTACCATGGGCAACAATCAAGGAAATGGTTCCGTTATTTCCATTAATCACACAAAAATGAAGAATGTTAGAGAGGCGATGGTATCATTATCACCTTTTTAGGGATTTAACAACGCTGATAATGCTATGTTTGTTGACCCTACCATACCCTCCTTCACTGCCCAGCTTGTATAATGTCAAGGATTGATGAACCTCTTAACGATTTGTACACTAATGACCTACTTGACGATCACAAGACTTGATTCAACCCTTGTTGTGTTACTACTAAGCTATTGTGTTTGATCAGAGATTACTTCTTATTACTGTGAAAATACAATGTTGTTATTGACATAGTTTTAAACGTCGATTTCATGTCGGATTTCGGTCCAATAAAAATAAAAAACGTGTCGAACATCGATGAAAATGTCAATGGAAACATAGTAAATTTACAGAAGTCTGCAGAAATAACCAACAAACTTTGAATTTTGATTTGAAACTCTAGAATAAGCAAAAGTAAGCAATAATCTACATGTAAAACTACTTAAATGAATTTTCTAAACATGTATCACAATGAAATATGCAATAATCTACATTGAAACTCTAAGATAAGCTAAGGAAAGTAATAATCTATATTTATATTTTACTGATTTTTTATTTACTGATTTTTAATGATTTAATAGAATTTTTAGGTTAGATTTTACCTATATTAGGTTAGACCTATGTAATATCAAGTTATTATCATTAAAATACAAAACAGAAAGAAAAAATAAAAAAATTATATGCAAAAACCTACAATCTATGTAATCTACATAAGATCTATGTAGATAATAGAAAAAATAAAAAAATTAAAATAAAAATTATTTTTATGGTTGATCTATGTAATATACATAAGATCTACGTCAAAACAAAAGATGTAAGTATTAATACCTACGATCTAAGTGCAATATGTAAATTTACATAAAAACAAAAGAAAAACTCGTAAAAAAAGCATGAAATTTGTTGCAAAAAAAGCAAGAGGAGGGAGCATCAAGCCTTTAATAATGGAGAAAAATCTTCACTCGTGTAAAGACCAGAGAACCCATGTCTTAAAGATTATTACTACATCAATAGATAATAGAAAAGAAGAGTAAAAGACTAAAAACAAAGAAAGAGACAGCATTGAGAGGAAGCAGCCCGTGACACCCATGTCAGCATAGAAAAATAGGTGTGTCAGGCGACATGCATTTTCAAAGCTTTGAAAATATCGAATTTCTACCGACACACCTAACACGCCTCCGATGTTTCCACCAAAACCCAGTAATTTTTGATTTACTTGTATATATCGTTTTCCTATTTTGTAATACCGACATGTGTCAACGAAATTTCACCATGTTTCGCCAACACATGTCGATTTTTGGAACCATGGTTATTGATATAGGTTGTTTGCCACCCAACCTAGTGATGGGCACCATGTAATCTTGCTAGGTGGGGCCTAGGTTGGGGAAAGGCCAGGACAAAGACGTAAGGGCGATGACGATGAAAGGAAAAGGGTCGAAAAAGCATTAATGAGGGATGGGAGACAATAGGGAGATAGATGATGAAAGGGCAGGAGCATTAAAGACAACATGTGGGGCAAGGCAACAGCCACCATGGTCTTAGAGAGAGGAGCTCTATTCCATTCGAAGCATGAGAGGCAGCATGGCATTGACCCTCAAGACAAGCACTTTGTCTCGGTGCAAGGCCTCTGTGGGTCTAGGCTTATATATATCCATCTGCCTGTGATCAACAAGGTATGCATTCTCACCCACTTAAATCCATAACACATATATCATTGCAGCTTTGGAGCTTCTCTGGCCGGAATGCTCCAGCTTGAGACCTCTAACTCGGTATTCTTTCTTAGCAGCGAGTTACCTCTATTTATTCAACCTCAACCATCGGATCCCAACACATTCAAAGGAGTTGCATCAGTTGTAGCTCAACAGGTTTCGATGGATTTGCAGTGGTTTTTGCTACTGATGAGGCTACTGCTACTTTTGGTATGTCCATTGCTTGACGCAGAGATGCTGAGTAATCTTCTTTGACTGAAATCCTTTTTCCTTTGTGGGTCTACTATTTGATTCAGCTGTTTGGTTTCGCTGGAGGCACAGGCTGCCGTTTCGTCCGTCCGTGTCGATATTCCTCCGTATGTCATTTCGCCATTTTCAAATTCCGACATGTGTCGGCGAAATTTCGCCGACACGTCTCGATGTTACGAACCATGCTCGGTGTTAGTTTTGTAAACCTCAAATCCTCAATGGGAGGTGTTATCGCATTTTGTAGGCTCGGTTTATTAGAGCTATGTCGTGAATTCCCTTGCTTACTCTTGGTTTCATGGCAAGCTTCTAATATATTTGCACCATCATTCGAAGAAAAATGTTTTATGATTAAGTTGATTATGCAGGTGCTTATACCTGTGGTAGTCAATAGTCATCTGACAGAATCACGGAACCAATCTATAAAGGGGCTTATGTGACTAGCATTGCTGCCTTTCCTCCTCTCTAGGTGCATGCCTATTGACCAAATACCTTTCCTTGTTTAAACCTATTCAGGTAGTGATATCATAAAAATGAAAGGAACTTCTCAACATTCATGAATGATAAGTCATATATCAAAGTGGTAAGTGAAAACCATTGCTACTATGATGGTCTCAACTAAGTTTGTGATCCCAAGATAAGCGCTTTGAACCACCAATATCCACAATAACATAAACTACTTCCAGAAATTTTATTTATATAATATCAACATTTGATCATTTTGACATGCCCTTATAAGGCAAAAGTGCTGTGATAGCATCAGCAGATATAAGAGCTCATATATAGTCTGAGAGAGGAGAAATCTTTGTAAAACGGGAATCTAGCGAAATTCCATGGAATGAGCATGATATGAGTGCTTCCCAATGGATTTGGTTTCTACTTGATTTCTCATAACTTGAGTATTTGACAATTCAAAGTTTAAGACATGTAGAAATTATAAAGTCCACTGTGTTTGATATGGCAAAGAAATCAATCAATCATACAAATTTATGATGCTTTTTTGGGTAATTTCATTCCTAAAAGTCTTGTAGCTAGACATTGTAATTACTGCATTTTCATGTTTCCTAAACTAAATTTTACAAATACTACATTTTCAGGGTAAGCATTCATGTTGCAGGCCCCACATAATGGGCTTAAGGCATGGTTATTGTTATACTACATTTCATGATATCATACTCATAACGCCATTATACATTTTCATGAATGTGTTTTAGGTTCTGAAAAGGTAGATTTCTGACTAAGCGCAACCCACATTGTGTTTTCATAAATTGGTTGTAAGCCTAGAACTGATTGCTGGCCACATGCTTTCTTTAATTAGATATATGTATCTTTGCCCCTACAATTGGTTGTACAATTTCCTTGGCCATCAATTTCTTGAATATCTCTAATAATCATAAGTGATTGTCACTCCTGATATCAGAACTTGAAGAAATCTTGTCTCCAAAATGGGGGCATGGAAAGTTGAAACAAAGCTGCACAATAAGTGCTGGTATTCTTAGAGCCTGAATTGGTTTCCCAGAAAGTAAGAAAAATTGGAGTTGTGAAATAACTTTGATGTGACTGGTAACAAGGAACTCTTGGAAAAGGAGTTCCACACTTGTGAGTTAAAAATATAAATAGATTTAATTTCCACACTTCCTAACAAAACAAAGTAAGTCACCATCAAAAAAGTAGCAAATCTGTTCCAATCATGAGAACTACAGTTCCTTGAACTTAAATTCCAATAATAACTTTAAAACTTCTTGGTTATTTTTTTTATAACTACACAAAAAAATTCTAGCACTCTCACTTGGAAAACCTTAGCTAATACTTATTGTCAGGTGTGCAATCACATATATTACGGAAAGGGACTACAACAAAACAGTCCTTATTTGTCATGTCTAGGCATCAGCACTTCCGACAAATTTTAATTAGTTGCAAGAAATTTTAGTTAGATATTACAAATCGGAACTCAATCTTTGTCCAACACAACTTTTATTTATGTTGTATTTGGGAGTTTAAAAGAATGGGTTTGCATAGGTGAAAAATTGATTAATGGCCTCGAAGTACCTTGACACCATAGATTCATTCAGTGTGGTTTGCTCTTAGATTAAGCACTAAACTAACACCATTTTAGCTAGGATCATTTTAATTATGAAATTTCCAAAGGTTGGAATTGTGGATCTTTTATTTCAAATTCCAGGACTTTGACTGATGAAGAATCAAATACACCATGGGAACCTTTCCTTGATATTATATAGTTTTTTATTGATGATTTTTCGAGAATGTCTTGGGTATATCTACTCAAAGATCGTGATCATATTTATGATATACTCAAAACTTTTTTGACAGAAATAAAAAATCAATTTGATATTACTTTCAAATATTTACATATTAACAAACTCTTGAGTTTGTCCAGTCCAGGATTACATCATACTGTGCTTCACTAGGAATTATACATCGGACTTCGTGTCCCCACATCTCATAACAAAATGAGATCGCAGAACAAAAATATAGACATATATTAGATGTTACTCATACTCTTATGGTTCATATGCATGTCCTAAAATATTTATCATCTGATGTTGTACTTATTGCTACCTACCTCATCAATAGAATGCATTCTACTCCTCTAGGGGTTGAGGTTCTTCTTTGATGTCTAAAACGCGACTCAAGTCTGTTCAGTTTAACTCTTAGAGTTTTTGATTGTGTGACCTTTGTTCAGGATGGACTTGATAAGTTGCCTCCAAAGTTCATCAAGTGTATTTTTGTCGGATATTCTAAAACTCAGATAAATTATCGTTGTTTTCATCCTCTTACTCGACTGATGTTACCTATTTTAAGTCTCTACGTTACTCTGATGACACTCCTTCTTCTACTGTATTTATTCCCATTCCTTCTGTTGTTGAGCTATAAGATGTCGACTCCTAAGGTGGTTCTACTATGCAACAAACAATCTCTTATCCCTTGCAGGCCTATCGACAGCGTTAGCAACCACCAGAGCCTATCACAAATGAATCAATCCTCTCTGCAAATGCAAATCAGCCTCCTAATCCTTCAGATCTTCCTATTACTTTTAGAAAAGGTACTCGCTCTTCCATTGCTCAACCCATCTCACATTTTGTTTCTTATGATTCTCTTCATCTTCATTTTCGTAATTTTATCTTATCTCTTTCTTCCGAGTCCATTCCCAGGAATCATCAGGAAACACTGTCCTTTCCTCACTGAAAGGCTATTATGGATGAAGAGATAACTGCATTAACCAACCATGATATTTGGGAGTTGGTGACCTACACTGTTGGGACTACAACAGTCACTTGTAGATAAATCTACACTAATAAGTATAAAAAAGATGACAGTATTGACAAATACAAGGTCAAATTGGTTACTCGAGGCTTTACTCAGACGTATGGTATTGATTATACAGAGAGCTTTTCTCCTATCGCCCGTCATAATTCCATCCAGGTTATTTTATCTCTAGCTCTCAACAATTCTTGGAAGTTGTGTCAATTAAATGTCAAGAATGTTTTCTTATATGGAAATCTGACCGAGTCTGTACTTATAGAGCAACTTCTAGGTTATGTTGCTTAGAAAGAAAATCATGAATGTAGACTAAAGAAGGCAATTTATAATCTCAAACAAAGTCCTTAGGCATGATTTGAAAAGTTCAGTCAGGTAATTTTAGCTGAGGGGTTGACCACACAGTTTTCTACAAGAGAACTTATAGATGTGTTATTCTGGTAGTATATGTGGATGACATATTGGTGATAAGCAATAATGCGAAGGGCATTGCAGATATCAAACAACATCTTCAAACCCACTTTGTCACAAAAGATACAGAAAAGCCACGTTATTTTCTTAGATTGAGTTTGTCTATGCAAATAGAAGGATGACACTATCACAAAGGCAGTATGTCCTAGATTTCCTACAAGAAACAGATCTTCTGAGATGCAAATCAGAGAGTACTACGATCGAACAGACATCGACATTCTGGGATACCAATCCAGACATATTAGAACATCCTGATCAGTACAAATAGTTGATCAGGAAGCTTATCTACTTGACAATGACTCAGTTTGACATCTCATATGCAATCAATCTATTAAATTAGTTCATACATGAGTCGAGGAGAGTACACTGAACTGGAACTCTTCTTATTCTGTATTATGTCAAATGTGCTCCAGGGAAGGATCTAGTATACAAAAAGAATGGCAACACAAAGATTATGACTTATTCCGACTCTGGATATGCAAAAGATCGTAAGGACAAGAAATCTGCATCTGTCTCTTGTACTTATGTTAGTGGTAATCTTGTCACATTACAAAGTAAGCAGCAAAATATAATGTCAAGATCCACTCTTGAAGCAGAGTATAGATCCATGACTCAGATTGCCAGCTTAGGTTTGGAATTAAGCTATCCATGCAGTGTAATAACCAAACTGCCATATTTATTGCAAACAATCTCATCTTTTATGAGCGTACGAAGCACATTAAGGTTGAATGTGACTATGTAAGAGATCTAGTGATGAAAGGAGTTATTTCTAAACCTTACACTCAATCTTTAGAGTAGTTAACACACATTTTCATCAAGCATCTTAGTGTTAGGATGTTCAAATCTTTATATGACAAGCTAAACATAATTGATATGTATGTTTCAACTTGAAGGAGAGGATTAGAGATATAATACATGTGTAATTGAGTCATTATAGTTATATGGATTATTAGATATCCGTTTATGTCTAAGGTATCTAATCTACATACACATCAGCAATAATATACCTCTTCTTTCTCCCTATTTCTGCCTCCAGCATTTATAATTCTGTCCCGAACATAGGTTAAACATGCAGGACATTTAGTGTGATCCACTTAGCATGGCAGGAATCAGAACATACCTCTATGCAATAATCAGTTGAATGGATGTGCCAGTCTGGAGGCAAACCGTGTCCTGAGTCCATGGTAGATTGTGTTAAGCAGGCCCGTAGGCCAAGTAATTCAACAGCCCTTGCCATTCCAGTGACATGCTGCCCACCTGCTTCGGCGAAACATGTTACCTGATTCATCGGGTTATATGCCATATCTTTAAATTTCTCGAGATAAGAAAAAAATTATTAATAAATAGGAATCATTTATACTTCTAATGAAAATGCTTGGAAAAATTAAAACTAAAATATTGCTGATCATATCCACAATTTTAACTTCCAATGGGTAGCTCGTGTGTACAAGAAAATTGGTTATTCTAAGAGAAGAGAGACTAGACTAGGATCCAGATATTCTAAAAAGTTTATGAACAACTGCAATCTAACTCAACCTTCTACAAATCATTACAAAAATTGTGGACTAAACAACTCCACAAAGGAAAATATATCATAGGTCCCCTTTTTTATTTTGAGGAATATGACATAAGTGTCTTAAAACCAGTTGCCAACCAAGTCAGTAGCAGGACCTAGTTGTTAACCCCATAAGATTCTCCTAGACATGGAAATAACCTAAGACAAAGTGGAAGAAGCCAACAGATCCCATAGATGAAAGAGTCAAACAGGGGAACTGAGTTTGAATTTAACTGCTTAAAATGACAACACTGCCCTCCATTTAGAAGAAAAAAGGAACATTCTTTAGAAGCTCATTGGTGTAAAGTTAACAACAGGAAGATGTAATTGGAGAAAACCAACGAGTATCCAAAAACGTATTTCCTTGAAAGGGAAATCAAGAGGCCTCTAAGTGGCACATAGAATAGAAAATAAGAGTACTCCCGATCAAACTTCATGTGCATCCTCCACCATGCATTAATCAACTACCATCATAAAATTTTATTAATGAAATGCAACATATGAAACATAAGGATTGGCAAAAGTCTCAAATTCCATTAGAGTACTTCATAGTGACATGCTTAAAACTAGTATAATTTATAGGGGTTTTAATTTCCAACATAAGCAAGAGAAATCGGTATGCTTTCCCCATCTTGGCGTAACACGTAGTACAGCAAAGAAACAAGATAACAACCCAACTACGTTCTATCTCTAACGAAAATGCCATGTTTTGAGCACATCCAAACATTTGCAATCCAAAAAAAAGTTCCCATTTTTAAGATTGTTCAAATAAAATCCCCAGCACAAACAAGTCGACAAAGGAACCACAAGTCCTACCCCGGAGTGTACGAGCTCGATCCCGCAGAGCAGGGTAGAGAGATACGAATCCTCCTCGGTCAAATTGGACTCGTATGGCCAAATCCGCTCGTGCAGCCACGTCATCAGATCAACATCGTCCGCTATCCCCCTCGCAAGCTGCTGCGAGGTGTGGACGTGCGTGTTGACGAAACCTAAAAACCAAATTCCCCACCATCAGCCACAATTCACCACCGAATTCCCAATCAACAAGAAATTTACCCTACCCACCCTCCCCTTTTTTAGCTGACCTGGGAGCAGGAAGCGGCCGCCGAGATCGACGACGTCGGCGGCGGCGTGGGAGTGGTCGCGAAGGATCTGGGAGGACTGGCCGATGGCTTGGATGGCGTCGCCGGCGACGACGAGGGCTCCGTTACGGAAGACGCGGGAGTCGGGGTCGACGGTCACGATGACGGCGTTGTGCAGCACCGTCACGCGGGGACGATCGGTTCCGGGATTTTGCTGCTCCACTGCTTCCATTCTTCGTCGCTCTGAGCGCTCTCTGCACTGCTCGCAAGTGGCACGGTAAGTCCTTGATTAATACCTACCTATTCACCTGCGTGATCTGATTCTAAGGGCGCGTTTGGCAGCAGGCTCTTCCGGCCCCCAACTCCGCTCCGCTTCGGCAAACAAACGGGTGCACTCCCAGTCCGTTGCTGAAGAATCTGTCGCTTCTAATACTGTAGCCATTCGCGGAGGCGGGGAACGGGTGGAGGTAGACATGGAAATCGGGCCGGGTCGGGCTGGTCCGGCCCGCGAAACAGCCGACCCGACTGGGCCCGGCCCGGCCCGGCCCGGGCCGGCATCACGGATGTGTGGGCCCTAATGGGCCGGCCCCATTAGGCCCAAAAAAAATACTTTAAAATTTTTTAAAAAAATAATTTTTTATTACTTTTTTTTTTCAAATACAAAAAAAGTATTACATGTTTACATAAAAAATACAAA
>JAMKQA010051438.1:0-32773 GCA_024699735.1 Posidonia australis | reverse complement strand
GACCCACAAATGCAAAAAGATTTACTACAATTACGAGCACACTATCTACACCTAGGAATCAAATTTAAAACCAAAAATAAGCCTATCGGGTGTGTACCCTTCACTGAAGGTGCGGCAATGATGGGCAACAAAAGGCGGATGATGGTGCTCCTCCTCCACGAGCTGCTCCTCTCGTCCTCCATAGGACAACACGATGAAGACGGTGGTGGCGGCACTCCTTCTCCAGCCATCTCCCTCCCTCTCTCACCCTCTCATCTCACCCCTCTTGTCTCTCTCTCTCTACCCTACCACTTGTGTGACATGGAAGGAGAAGAAGAATAAGGGGGTGAGGGAAATGAGGGAAGAAAGAGAAAAAGAAAAGAAGGAAAGGAAGGAAGGGGAAGAAGGAAGGAGAAAGCCTTGAGCATGAACCCAGCCACGCGACCTCCCACGTCCACGTGACTCGCGTTAATAGAGACCAACCATCGAAACACGCCAGCCAAACCTCCGCGACCCAACACAAAATTACAAAACTCCTACGAGGGTCGACATAACACCCAAACCACATAACACCAACAGACTAGAAACCCATAATTCGGGCGTAAGACACTATTGAGGACGTGTCCAACATTAGGCACTGAAGTCCACAATGCTCAACACACCTAAATCCTACATTAAGTAGGCACTAGAGGATGTGTCCAACATTAAGCACTGGAGTCCACAATGCTCAACACACCTGAATCGTACATTAATTATCTGGCCAAAACACCATTTCTAAATCTGAGTCGTTACACTTATAAAGAAAATTTATGTCTCTTATATCAATAGAGATTTGGGAGGTTATGCAGTGAGCAAGTCTAGTAATTTCCATGTTGAAGTGATAGGGGCCAATGACAAATGCATTGTCAAATTAGATGATAAAACTTACTTTTATAGAAGGTGGCAGGTGATAGGGCTACCCTATGTTCATGCAGTAGCACTTACTGGAAATTTGAGGGGTGTTAAGTGGGAAGATTATGTGGATACTTGCTACAAGTTTGACACATATTTGCAGTTATACCAAAAGGGAATAGCTCCTCTAGGAACAAAAAAAACTTGCCAAAGTAAGAATTACCATTCAAGGCATATCCTCCAAGAGCATTGAGGTCTCATGGTAGGCCAAAGAAAAACAAAATAAAGGCACTAGATGAGAAAAAGGAAATTGTGAAGAAGCACAAATACAGTAGGTGTGGGAAGCATGGCCACCACCCAAGAACTTGTAGAGTATCCCTTCCATTAGGCCAAGATGAATTGATTCTTATGGATTTCAACTTTTATATATGTTTTTTATGATACTTCATTTAATTTGTTTTCAAACATTATGTGTTACCGTTGGAGTGGACAACATCAAGGACAATAGCTTAGGAATGAGAAAAGGAAAAAGTCATAGAAAGGTAGATGAATGAGGACTTCATACAATTCTGAAGGTACAACAAACACTCCAAGTATAAAAACTTCAATAGGTATTCTTCATCAATTTAAAGTATTCATGTTTGTTTTGAATAGGAAAGCAGTAGTTGAGTGTTTTAATTTCAATTTGCATGCAGCTACAAAAGAGGAACACACATAGAACATAACTTTCACCATGATTCCAACTCTTGAGATGAATTTCAATGTCAACTCAAGTATTGGGGTGAATTTTAACATAAACTTAGGTGGTAGTATGGGTAATATTGGTCAACCATTTTAACCTTTTGTGTGGTAATTATGAGGTAGGATATGATACTAGGCCTCTAGCAACAACAACAACAATAAGACAACTTTAGAAGCTTCGAACATGAAGTGTGAGACCACATAAGTAGAAGGAGATGAGAAAGGATGTTTGTTGTGCAGCAACTTGTTTTTTTTGGGTGTGCAGCCATTGATGATACATGTGACATAGTACATAGATACAAGGTTTTTTTTGTAAAGTTTAATGATATAGCAGAAGCTGTAATTTTTTGAGAAGCTTGTGTAATTACTTGTCTACGAAATATGTCAAGTTAGAACATTGTTATAGTTTTAGTACTTTAGTTATAGTAAAGTTAATTTCTCATCTAGGACATACTTTAGTTATAGTTGTATTGATGATATTATCAGTGTAATGACAACTTGTTCTATCTTCAGAAGCTGTGTAATATATAAAGTTGTTCTATCTAGTTCTAGTTTTTAAGTTGTATGTAATGACAGATTGAGACTAAGATTTATAGATATAAAATTTGTGGTATCTACTAGATTTATTGATGTTGAGATTGTCATTAGTTAGTAGTTCAATGTAATGATAGGTTGAGATTGAGTTTTCATACAAGATCTATTCAATATTGTACAAGATTTATCAAACTTCAAAGATGATGTTACATAGATGATAACATGCATCTAAATCATGATATTACTTAGACATGATAAGCTTCACTATGATCAAAATACATAGTATGGCAACCAAGAATGTTAGGAGCTTCCACTTTAAGAGAGTTTCTGAGTTTTTCACCAATGCTTCAACCTTGGAAATCAACTCTTTAACTTTATGCAGCATTGTGATATCACTTGGAACTAAATGAGGCTTGGCTTCAAGTCAACCTAGATTATAATCTTCCTCCCATTAGAAGTAGCCACAACAATTCATGGTGTCCTAATTCATAAAAATAGATGTCAGCATTTCATATGGGTACTCATTTAGTAATTTTGACAAACACCTACAATGTACACCAAATACCTTACACCTTGGACATCTTTCGCCCTCTAGTACCCTCTTTAATAGAGACATAAACAACACTAGATCTATGGCATCACAAGTTGGGGGTGGTGTACATTGTGATGGTGGGTTGAACCTTGAGTGGGAGATTGAGTTTGACTCACCTATGGGGTTGAACCACTTAAAAATGCAAAGAAGAAGAAGATACCATGAAGAGAAGGATGAACAAGAAGCACTAACGAAGAAGAAGAAATAAAAAAAAGAAGAAAGAAAAAGAAAAGGTAACAATAGCAATGAAGAAGAAGAAGAAGCTTTGAAGAAGAAGGAGGAGAACATTATACATAAGCAAATATTTTTGATTGCTGGGGTTGCATAATCCAAAAAAATACGGAAAGGATATCTTAAGTAAAATTTATTTTGTGAGGGTATGTAAGTAAAGGATATTGTAGTCTTTCAACTTGCATTTAATAGGAGAAACTAACGTTATGTCAGGATTATTAATTGTAAGGGCATTATGGACAAGGTTTTCATTTTGTAAGGATACATAAGTAAATAGCTATTATTTGAAGTATATCAGAAAAATATGGTACCTTTTAAAGACATGAAAAAAAAATTACAAGAAGTTTTTACCAACACCATCTTGACCCAATCCTTTGCCAAATGTCTTGTCGAATGGCAAAACCGGTATGGGTCGTGCTTAGCTTGCTTCATCAAATAAATTGATTCAAAGTGTACATTTCACAACCCTAAATCTATCATCACATTACACCATCTATTCACATGTATATAAGTCAAATTCCAGAGCAAGTAGGCCTATAAATGGAGCTAGTATAGCCTTATTCATATCTTTATCCTTCAAATTTATGCAAGTAGCTAGATGGGTATGGATCTACATCTCTTATAGTTCTACCCTTACTCATCCCATCATCCATGGTATAATATAAAATAGATACGATAAATGGGTAAGTAGGTATAATCTTGTTTAAGTAAATATTTTGGACATTGAGTGTTTAAACAAATACCTCAAATTACATTTCATTACTATATACATTATAAATTATTATAACTAAATTCATAGTTAAAATATTATGCTTAAATGTTTCATTTCAAATTCAATTCAAAATTGCTAAATAAGTATAAAAATATTATTCATCATTTCATAATTTTAAAAAAAATTTAAAAAAAAAAACAAAGTAATTAGAATAATATAAATAAATGGATAAATAAGGTACATATAAATGGATAATAGGTGACAAATATGTAGTTACTCTTACCCGTACTTTATAATAATACAAGTAAAATAAGTGATAGATAAATAGTTAATAGGCTAAAATTATCCTCACTATAAAATGGAATGGATCAGTACATATAATGGGTAAATATCCTTCCATTTACAAGTCTAGGAGCAAGAGCAAGCCAACAGTCGATCGTATCACTAGGACAAATATGTAGTTACTCTTACTTGTACTTTATAATAATACAAGTAAAATAAGTGATAGATAATAGGTTAAAATTAGCCTCACCTTTATCAATATAAAATGGAAAGGATCAGTACATATAATGGGTAAATATCCATCCATTTACAAGTCCAGGAGCAGGAGCAAGCCAACAGTCGATCGTATCACTAGGGTTGGCAATGAACCAAGTTCGGAACCAGGACCTGTGGCTCTCGACCTGTAAAGTATGGGTCTAGGTCATGAAAATGAGATCTATGGATCCATGGACTGGACTCGCTAGACTCGCTTATTTACTAGGTAAGGTCTGGGTTTAAAAACACCTTGGCCTGTGGACCCGTTGTAACACCCGTAAAATTTATTTTGTAATTATTTATATTTTAATGAATTTATTCCTAGGCTGGTGTTACTGTTCCGAGGCCCGTTGTATGGTTTTGTGTTTTTGGGCTTGGGTCTCGTGGGCTGACTTCTGTTGCGTGTCCCTGTGCATGGTTTGGCACTGTGCATTGTGGCACTATGTGTGTGGGGCCCAGGTGTGGGTCCGTGTCGGCCCCACGTTCTTGGACCGGTTGGTGGGAGTGAGTTGGTGAGCTCACGTGGCTTGTGGTAGGTGGGATGCGCTGTTGTGTATGCGCTCAGCTACCACCTTGCATGGCTTTATAAGCCCATGTGCACCGCTGACCAACTCAATCTTCCTCTCTTCCTTTTTCCCCTCCGCTTCTCATCTCGAGTACACCACTTTTCTTCTTCTTCCTCTCCCTCCACTAGTTCTCTCCCTCCACCCATCCCCTCCACCTCCTCCCCGATTCTCTATTTCTCTCTTTCACTCTCCCTCCCTTGTCCCTCCTCCCCTACGTTCCCCCTCTTCTGTTTCGGTGTGCTTAAGGGACGACGGAGGCATGCAGTGGCTCGTGGCGGCGTATGGAGCTCGAGTGGTGTGCCCTTGTGGTCGTATGTGCCTCGGCGAGGGTCATGGTTGTCGAAGTCGGTCGGAGGATCACCGACACATGTTTCTCAGGTACACATCTCCAACTCCTGTAATAGAGAGCACGAAATGGTAGAAATTGATAGGATTGCATGAAATCTAAGTAAATTTACATTCTTAGAATTTATTGCGATTTTATGAGAATTTATGGTGGATTTATGTCAGTGGTTGTGTTTTGGGTCGTTTCGACTCTTATGTCTTTGCGATTTTATATCTTATGCATGGTGAATGGATTTTGATTTTGTTTCTTGGGTTTTGGAGTAGACTCGAGGGCCTACATCTTATGTTTTATGTGAGATTTTTGGTAGTTGTTTGGGAGGTCCGATCGGAACTCTCACTTTGGGTGATTTCAAACAGTAAGGTTTTAGGATGTTTTCTGGGATTCGTAGAATTCAGCATACCGAAGTGGAAACGACATACCGAATCAGTGAGTTTCAGTATACCGAATCCATTCACATGCCATTTTTCTGACAATATTGGTCCTCCAGTGGATTTGGTTTGCCGAATCCTTCTGGTTGACCAATCTAGTGAATTTTGGCATACCGGAGATAGAACGACATGTCGAATCAATGGATTTCGGTATACCGAACCTGTTTTTTGGCATGCCGAATCAGGGTCTAAATATGTTTATAAAATTTGATTTCTAGGGGTTTCCGGATTGGTTTGTTTTGTCCCATTGAGATGGGATTGTGGGCCGTCAGTGGTGGTCTCTCGGGACACTTGATGTGTCGTTTTGCCAAGGTTTTGAAAGAATTTCCAAAGATATAAAATAGTTTTGGAAAGTGGATTTCAAATAGATAGTCATCCTATTTTGGAAAATAGTTTTTCTGGTTTTCTGTGTATGGGCCAAGACAGTGTGGACTGTGTCGTTGAGATTAGGAAATGTGAAAACATTCTCGGGTGGTCGGTGCGATACATTAGTCGAGGTCAGGGGCTGAGATACTTGAGGCTGAGGGACGTCGGGTTCTGGAAGTACGAGATTCCTTGATTGTCGTCTAGATGCTAGGGTTGTGGTCCACAGGTTGAGGTGGCTTGTGGCATGACGGAGATGTATGATACTTCTGCTGTCACTGTGAGCACTAAGGCTTGGGTGTCATCGGGTGTGGAGGTATGATACTCCCTCCTAAGTACCGTGTGTGGAGGACACATTGAGGAGGCGTACCCTGTGATGGCCAGTGCGAGTGGGACACGTGTCCCGTAGATGGTAGCGTCCTGAGAGACAGGACAACCTTTCCAATGAGGGGTTGACTTTTTAAGGGTTCTCCAGAGAGGGAGAATTGTGGGACGGTGAATGTTCCTACACAAGGTGGCCATCATCGTGGCAGTGTAGAACGCCATGGTAGCTCCTCGGTGGACTGCGTGTGGCTAGAGTTTGGTTGCCTGGTATCGGACTTCCCGACTCACTGTGTGAGGTTTTAGCCAGTGAGGACCTTTGCTTGTGGTTTTGGACTAATAGAGCCTCGGTTGTGGTTTTAGCTGATGTGAGCCTGGTTTGAGAGGTTTTAAGAAAATGGCCTGTGAAATGAATTTAAAAAAAAATTATGATTTATCTTAGGATGCGTACTGGGTGACTTCCTTCATTCATGCGTTTTCCTCGTGTTTTTGGTTTGCAAGTGCAAGCATGCAGAGGTTTAGCGTAGTACATATAGTTTGGAGTTTCCTAGCCGCACACATAGGTTCTTGGTAGATGATAGTTTTCTGTTAGCTTTTATTTTCCTCGTAATTTAATTTGTTTTAAATTATTTTGGAAAATGTGGGACGTTACATCTGTGGACTCAATTTGTATATAATATACTATAAGTTAAATATAAAGACTACTATATGGTATTTACATTATATATATAATATATATTATTCTACTTTCAAATCTTAATCTCTCGTTCTCTTATTCATCGAATCATTTGAATAATTGAATCTCAGTTTAATGTCATTGTATTTAGTAAAGTTTATTTGAATCTTGAACGTGCCTTTGAGATATATTAGAGTTGAATCTTGAATGTGTATTTGAATAAGTTTATTTGAATAAATTAAATAATTAAAATCTCAATTAAGAAATAAATTGAAGGACCTATTAAACCTAAGATCTAAATCTTCAAGAACTCATTATCTTCAAGAATTTGGATCTAAATCATAATTTTAGAACTGGCTGAACCAGAGATGAATCTAGATCTTAATATGGGTAGATTCGATTTAAGCCTCTGCCCGTTCCCACCCCTACGTACCACCCCATCCCCTCTCTCTCTTTCTCTCTCTCTCTCTCGAAACTTCTCACGTGCCTTGCTCCTTCCCGGGCGCCGCCAGTACTTGCATAAAGCCTTGGCGGGTCGATAGAAGCTCGGAAAAACCCTAGCGTCAGATCGACCTCGATCAGGTAAAGTAGAACGTAGGGTTTAAGCATATCATGCCATTTCCACCGGCGTCGTCTTCTGCTTGTCTGGATTTGTGATCCGTGACTTCTCTTACTGTGTTTTGTGTGTTCTCCAGATCCATCAAAGCTTGCTTGCTGCTGCTTCTTGCTTCAAGTTCAGATGGCGGTATGACTTCCAATGCCTTTCCTGCTTCGTTTTGGATTCCTCTTTTATTTGTTGCCCTACATTGCTTACTTCTGACTGGTATATTTTTTTGTGGGTTTTGAATGTTCTTGTTTAGATTGAAAGGCTGCTCAAAGATGAGGCCACCGAAGAGAAAGGAGAGCGAGCTAGAATGGTAACTCTTACGTGTGTATACTGGTTGTCTTTTCTCTCTTTAACCAATGTAAAGGATGTTTGTCGATGTAGTAGATGATCATCAGATGTTGCAAGTCAGTTACTGGACACGTTCCTTGTCGCTTAAGTCCTTGGATTTCTCGTACAAGTGTTGCTGTTTAGCTTAATAATAAGAAATAAGTCCGTGATTTTATTGATGATGATGAAAGACTTGGGCAGCATTTCCCTCTTGTTTGTACTTCGCTGTACATTAGATCAAGTTGAGTTGATTCAATCCTTTGTAAAGTTCACGTAAGAGAAAGTTGTCTCTTCCTGAGCCATTTAATTTGGGGATGATAATTTGATGTATTTGGTCCTTTCCGCCAACTGTGGGGTAATTTTTTTTTCTTCATTGGTTTTTAACTTTTGATGAGGACTTTTGGAACACGCAGAGTTTTTCAGGGTATAAATGTGGGAAGAGGAAGACTGTTGCTCTAGATGGGAAAATAACTGGATTTGTTAGAAGTGGTATGGTTAGTTGGAAAGCATAATTTGGATGAAATAATAATTTACAATATTCCATGATGTATCTTTTGATCTGGGTTTAATTTGAGAAATTTTGGTCTTTATTGTTTTTGACTAAGGATGTCAAATAGTAGGACTTGGCAATGAGACCAGAGGGAGATCATTTTCCGCTCTAAATAGAGTTTGGGGATGGGAAAATGTCTTCGTCTGGTTTCTTGTATTTTCTTGAGGTTGTTTTTGATTTATGTGCGTTTTGGAACTTTTTGTTTGTTACCTTGCAAGGTGTAACCTAATTTTATCTTTCTTGAAAGAAATGCTTATTGAAAAAGGAAAGAACATCTTGTTTTTTTGAAAACGATCATCTTGTTTTTTTTCAGAACCTTTTGTACAGCAGGATTTTGATCCTACTGTACAAAACAAAGGAAAAAATCTCATTGGCTCTTCCATTGTGCAGGCATCCTATGTTGGTGCCATGGCAATTGCTGATCTGGTCAAAACTACTCTTGGCCCAAAGGGAATGGTATGATTGTTTCCCTCAATCACTTTTTGTCATATGCTTTGTCTTGTGGGATTCAAAGTTTGTTTTTGGTTTTAAGTTTATGTGTATTTTATTGTAGGACAAAATATTACAATCAACTGGTAGAGGACACAACGTCACTGTAACAAATGATGGTGCCACCATTTTAAAGTCTCTTCACATTGATAATCCTGCTGCAAAGGTCCTTGTTGGTATCCTTTTTCCATGCTGTCTAAATACGAGGCATGTTTTGTCTTACTAGACACTTTTTTCCGCATGTATCTCATATATGACATGATAAGTACAACATGTTTTTTCTAATGTTTCTTAATGACCAAATTTTTTTTTAGTTTTCTATGTTGAGTATTAGAAGTGTCTTGTCATAGTTTTTCCCCCATATAAATACCTAGATCTATATAAATATGCAAGTTACTCCTTATGAAAATTAGACATTTCAAAAGTTCAAGATGATGAAGTTGGTGATGGGACAACTTCAGTTGTTGTTTTGGCTGGAGAGCTTCTGAGGGAGGCTGAGAAGTTGACTATGGCAAAGATTCACCCCATGACAATCATTGCAGGTACCTTGCTTTTTTATGAAAAATTAATTAATGCATTAATTCTATTGAGTTTTTAAACTGTTGAGCTATTTTGAATTTTTTCATTTATCTTTTCTTGGCAATAGGAAATAAGGAAAATGAACTGTTAAAAGAAAAGTCAAGGTGAAGCTCTTTAGTCCAAGTTAGTCCTATAAAAGGACAAATAAAGTCATACTAGTGAAAGTGTATATATTACTAGCATTTTAGGCTTATGCTAATCTTGAGCACAATAGCCAGGCTGAATTTCAACAACTCCATAAATGCTTATGCCAGTGAAATGGAGCATGTACATGTTTGATGTTTATTGTAAATCATGACTAGGCAAGTCAAAGTTGTGGGCATTTTAACGTTGGGTGGGATGTTGGTCTCAGACGGTGCCGTTTGAACTATGGTTGACTATGGAATAAACTTAATCAAATTGAGGTAATTGTGCCATTAATTAAACATTTAGAAGATATTTTATAGCATACAAAATTGGTATTAGTAGACAATAGTTAGTGAATCTAAATTAATTGCATATAAGTGGATCAAGGCATGGTGATTGTTGTATTGACTATTGAATGTTTGTGTCAATTGTAAAAATTGCACCATAATTAAATATGATAGAGGTTGTCTCTCTAAAATTAGAAATTCAGCTTCTTGTTCCTAAATTTGAAAAAGGGGGAAGTGACAAGATGGAGAGAGAGGGAGATTGGCTTCTGTTGTGGTGGTTCCAGATCAAAAGGGAATGAACCATATTCCAAGAAGCCAGCCTGGGAATGTTCAATGGGATCGTTGGTGGACACCAAATCAATGTTTGAAATGCCTAAGAATTCGATATAAGGTAGTGACTTGTCGAGTCGTCTGTCATGTTTGCAAGGGGAGTGGGCATTGGAGCTGGTAGTGCACCAATCAACCCAAAGCATCGATTTCCATTAGGACGTCTATTCTTAGGGTACCTGTTAGATTAAATGGATCCTTGTATGGATTTTTGTGTTATTCATTTAATAGGTTACTTATAGGTTAAGTATGTGTTCTCATATATATAAGAGATTGTAATCCTTTATCATAAAAATATAATATAGTAGTTTCTCTCCATCTCACATGGTATCAGAGTTCAGGAAAAACTCTAGGGTTTGAGAGAGAGAGAGAGAGCGCGCAATAGCCGCCGTTGTTGTAGATCCATTGTCGGTGACGACGGCAGTCCCATGAGAAAAACACCACAAGTCCTCTGTCTGTTTTCATTTCTTCGTCTCCAAATCTTCTTCTCCTTTGTCTTGTGAGAAAACCCTACCCTAGCATTCGTCGGCCAGTCCACCGCCGTCTGCACCATCGGCCGTTGTTTTCGTCGTCTTCTAAGCTTCAGCCGGTGCCGTCCACCCCTTTACAGTTTTTTCCGCAGTTGGTAGCCACCACCGGATCGTCCAGGCTCTTGTCCAGCACCTGTCGAAGCTTCCTCCTCCTCTGGCTGCCCTCGTTGGCACCGTCTAAGGCCTGTTCTGCCTCCATTGGCCCTGTCTAGGGCCTGTCCCGCCTCCGTCGGCCTTTCCTTGGCCAGTCTAGGCCACCAACAGCGTTGTTCGGCTAGTCCAGGATAGCCGTGGCAGCTGCGGCCCCTTCAATCTCCTCTAGTCCATCTGTCAGGGTAGTCTAGCCCCTCTCGAGTGCCGATGAGTCCCCCACAGTCCTCTCTAGTATGAGCATTGGGGCAGTCCTTATTGGGGTTTTTGGGATCTCGTCGCCGTCGTCCTCTGTTTTGTCACTGGGTGTTGCAGCGTCGGGTAGGAAGAAGAAGGAGATCGAGGAGGGAGAACTAAGAAAGTGAAAGAAGGAAAAAAAGGAGGAGAGAGAATGTGAAAAAGAAAAAGGAAAAAAAGAAGGAAGAGGATGTGAGAAAAAAAAGGGAGAAAAGAATGAAAGAAAAACTTTTTGTTCAGATTCATGTCTTAGATGGTTTCCAGATCTTACATCATTGTCTTCCTTGTGTGGGCTTGTCATGTCCACATGTGTTGGTGCAACAGTCCAATTGTCCTGTTGGTGTTTTTGTGGATCAATTTTTCTTCTAATTATGCGTCTCATGGCTTCTAAAGAGTCATTAGTGAAGCTATTTCTGCTACATCTACTAGTATTACTACGCTTGTTTATTTAAAGTTATGTAGTTTTTTGTTATCAATAACATAAAGAATCATTATGTAACAAGTTGTGTATGTTAGATGCTTCAGCTTGAAGGGAAGTGTTAGATTAAATGGATCCTTATATAGATCTTTGTGTTGTTCATTTAATAGGTTACTTAAATGTTAAGTATGTGTTCTCCTATATATAGGAGATTGTAATCCTTTATTATAAAGATATAATATAGTAATTTCTCCCTATCTCACAGTACCAAAAGGGGCATCAGTTGAGATTGAGTGGGTACAGGAGACTAATTCCCATTGTTTGGTTGGAGAGGTAGTAGATTTGTCTCTAGAGGAGATTGGTAATTGGCTTAATCAAAGATGGAATGCTAAGGTGAAATGGTGGATCAAATGTCGTTTTGATGGGGAAAAATTGGTACGTTTTCCTAATTCTCAATGGAGATCTTCTTTGCTTGAAGAAGGGAACTTGATTATTTGCAATTGTGAAGCTTTTTGGGAGTGGAAGTGGAGGACTGCAACCATGCCAGCTAAAAGGGGGAAAGTTCATTGGGTGCCATTGATTGGAATCCCTTTGGATCTCTGGGTACTTGAGATTTTCCGAAAGGTAGTGGGTTCTTTTGGTTCGCTATGTCAAGTCAGCTGGGAGATTATGGTAGGTTCTTTTTTGGAGGTGGTTTTCATACAGGTGGAGGTGGAACCAGGGTGTGAAAAACTATCGAATGTGAAAATTCTTCATGGAGGTGAAGCTTTTTGGATTGGTATCCATTGGCCAAGTCCTTATATGTGGGTAGGAGTGATGAGTGGTAAGGGAAAACAATGAGAGGAAGTTGTGAGGTTAAAAAATGTTGGAATTTCCTCAATGGATATGTAGTCGGAGTCGGAGATGCCATTGGAGTTGGAGATGGTGACTGCAGGTGTTGCTTGAGGTGGATAAAGGGTGGTAGTTATGAACTACAATATTAATGGTGGAGTTTCTACACCATTAGGGAATATTCTTTCAAATTGAAATTACATCGCTGAATTTTAAAAGGGGAAAGAGATGGGTGGTACTGATAATGAAAGTACGAGTGTTACTGTTGATACTAGGGCATGGTTAGAGGAAGTGGTTTTGGAGATATTGAAGAATTCTTCACCAAATGAATGATTTTCCCCTGATCCATTACATTTATGGGAACTTCTGGGTGGAAGGCCTAAAAGAGGATACGTGGAAGTGCAAAGAGGACATGTCTGGATGCATAAGGGAAGGAATATGGGCGTGCGTATAGAGGAAGAATGTATGTCAGCAGTACCAAAAAAAGGGGAGCAGAGGTGGGGTCTATGCAGTTTGTTTCTCAGAAATTCTATTGCTGGGCTGCATGTGGCTGGGGTTTTGGAAAAAATCCTGTAGGAAACCAGATGGTGGAGGTTGCATCACATGGGCTGATTTCTCTTTGTCAACAATGACGTACAAGAAGTGAAGGGGTAGTAAGTGGGTTGAATCTCCAAGGCAACAATGAAGCACAAGTGAAGGAGAGGGACTCGCATAACTTCATTTCTGAAAAGAATTCCACAGGACAAGTCAAAGATGTTGGCCAGCTAGTGGAGGAGGGTGTAGTATGTGGGTTGAATATCCAAGGCAATAATGTACAAGTGGAGGAGGGGGTCCCACATGGTTTTTCTGACAATAATGTTATTTCTGCAGATCAGGTGCTGGTGCAGAACTTGATGTCGGAGCACATACAGACAATAGATATTTTGGTGCTTGATGTTGATGATGGTCTCTATTCACCTTCTCAGCCTGTTTGTTTCTATTCACCTTCTCAGCCTGTTTGTCTTCCACCTTTTGAGGAGTGCAATGTTCTTCAATGGGAAGATGCATATGTTATCAACAGAGCACATACTTTATAGATTCATGTGCAGAATCAACTAAAAAAATACAAGAAATGTTTGGGAGAGCTGGAGATGGATGACCATGGAAATCAGGTGGAAGGCATTACTGCTGCTAGCCATGGGACAAAGCTTACTGTAGTTTCCCAATGAAGCTTATTTCATGGAATATTAGAGGCTGCAATGATGAGATTAAGCAGCGCTACATGGGTGAAATGGTCAGGAAGCATTGGTTGGATGTGCAAGCTATACAAGAAACAAAGTTGGGTGGTTTATCTGAACAGTTTAAGAGGAGGGTAGGTAATGATATTTTAGATGCTTTTATTATGAAGCAAGGGAAGCTTCGGGAGGTTTTCTTGTGGCCTGGAATATTGGGAATCACTCCATTTCAGTTTTGTTCCAGAATATGTTTGATGGAGTGATATGGTTCTGTATGGGTGTATATGGGCCTCTAGATGCAAGAGGGAAAGTGGAATTTCTCAATGAATCATCAGCTATTAGGAGGAGGTAGGACTTTTCTTGGCTAGTGTTTGGTGATTTTAATAGAATCAGGTCACCTATGGAGGGATCGAGATGCTGTGTGTTCACAAGGGAAATGAGGGAATCTTCCACATGGATTGATGGTCATCTTCTGCAAGATCTGAATATTGAGAATCATAAATATACATGGACGAATTTTAAAGAGGAGGCTGTGTTTTCAAAGCTTGACAAAGTGCTTGTAGATGGGGATTGGGAGTCTCACTTTCCTAGAGTCCGAGTATGTGGTCTTAGGAGGTTATGTTCTAATCATATACTGATCCTTGTGGACATGATGGGGATGTAGAGAAAGGGATCTTTCAAAGTTTATTCTTTGCATAATAGAGAGAAAAGTCTTGCGTATATTGATATTAGGTCAACAAGATACATATATAGGATAGAGATAAATGGATATATAAATGAATATCTAAATACCCTATTACCTCATAACATAATACTCAATACTCTCATAATCTTAACACTTCCACTCAAACTGGAGTATATATATCTATCATGTTCAGCTTGTTACAAAGAAAATCATATGCTCTAACATTAAGTCCCTTAGTAAAGATGTCAGTACATTGGTTAGAGGATTTTGTGTATGGAATAGTTATCACTCCTTACATCACCATCTCTCGAACAAAGTGACAGTTCACGTCTATATACTTGGTGTACTCATGGAAGGTGGGATTGTTGACAATGTAGATGGCCACCTGATTATCACAATACATGAGCATAGTTGCATCAACAAGAAGATGCAAGTCAGTCGAAAAGGAGTGAAGCCATATCGTCTTGCAAGTTGTACAAGCCATTGATCTATACTCAGATTCAGTACTGGATCTACAGACAACATTTTGCTTTTTAGTGCGTCATGTAACTAAGTTTCCCCCCACATAGGTATAATATCCAGATGTAGACTTTTTATCTCCTCTATCTCCTTCATAGTCAGAGTTTCAACTTGTTAGTGACCATGTTTCTTGTAGATTAATCCTTTTCTTGGATCCTTCTTGATGTAAGTTAACACCCGTAAGACTTCGAGTCAATGCATTGTCCTTGATCCTTACATAAATTGGCTAAAAACTCCAACAATGTATGCAATATCTGGTCGAGATAATTCAACTTCCAAATCAATCGCTTGTACCTACCAACATCCTCTAATAGGGGTGAAGAACTGTCTCCGAAATCTAAGCTCTGACAGGACTTGTCTTTAACTTGCATCCCAAAAGGTCTGTTTCCTTTAGAAGATCTAATGCATTTTTTTTTTTGTGATAATGTCATTTTGCCTCTTGTATAAGCAAACTTAATACCTAAGAAACACTTAGGTTTGCCAATGTACTTGGTCACAAAGTGCTTTTGCAAATAATGCTGTCTTCTGAATATCTATAGACTGTAGTATCATTGCCTGTTACCAGAATATCATCCACATACACAACTAGAAGCACATAACCACTCTCTGTCTGTCTGTACAACACAGAATGATTTACAACACATGGACGAAAACCACAAGTAGTAACAATACTATTGAACTTCTCAAATCAAGCTCGTGGATTCTGTTTTAGACTATAAATAGTCTTTTTGAGAAGATACACCTAATTCTCCCTTTGAGTAACATATCCAGGAGGTTGCTTCGTATGTACTTGTTCTGAAAGATCATCATATAAGAAAGCATTTTTGACATCTAGTTGATAGAGTTCCTAGGACTTGTTGATAGCAGTAAATAAAATGACTCTGATGGAATTCAATCTTGCAATACGAGAAAATGTCTCAAAATAATAAGTACCATATTCTTGATTGTAGTCTCGTGCTACTAGACGTGCTTTGTACCTGTTCACTATACCATTAGGTTTGTATTTGATAGCAAATACCTATCTGTAAGTTACCATATTTGTTCTCTCGTGTAGGAACCAATGTCCATGTCGCTCGAGCCATAATAACTTGCATTTCTTCATCCATATCTGTCTTCTACTGTGGTTGTAAATTAGTATTTTGGTAGTTCCTCGGAATTGACTTAAAAGTAATAGACAAGGTAAATGCACGAAAAGTAAGGTGAAGGTGATCATAGCTAATAAATGGAAAATGAGATGTGTAGTGGAAACACATACTTTTTCGAATAACAAGGGGTAAATGAAGGTCTGTGGGTGGTAGATCTGCAGATGTTGAAGAGGAAGTGATTGGAGGGAGGCGTGGTCATCGTTTGTATACTTGTAAAATATAAGATATCTTTTTTCCTGTAGTACGTGCATCATTGATATTAGCATCCTCAGATTCAACAATGGAAGGTAAAAGTATACTTTCAGACAATGAAGGAACACTATTAAAGAAGTTTTGGTTTTCAAAGAATGCAGCATTAATAGAAATACTGTATTTTTTGGTAGCAGGAATGTAGCAATGATGACTTCGCTGAGTACGAGAATATCCCAGGAAGATACAACGAATAACACGTGGAGCAAGTTTATCTAGGTTTGGAGTCTAATCGTGAATAAACACAACACAACCAAAAATTCTAGGAGTAAGAGGAAAATATCTACATTAGGACGTAGCCTCTTCAGTGGGATTTTCATCTAAGTGGAGTAGATGGCATACAATTGATGAGATATGAGGCTATTAAAACAACATCAGACTAAAGATACTTGGGAACATACATTTCAAGCATGAGTGATCGGGCAACATCAAGTATATGGCGATGTTTGTGTTCGGTCACATCATTTTGTTGAGATGTACATGGACAAGAGGTTTGTTGTATAACATCGAGAGACTCATAATAACGTCGAAGATTGGTTTGAGTAAATTCCAAAGTATTGTCAGTGCGAAGAATTTTTAGACAAATAGAATATTAATTCATTATTTGCATAATTTTTTTTTTACAATATCAAGAACATTGACTTTATCTTTTATCAAATACACCCAAGACACATGAAAAATCATCAATAAAGATAATATAATACTTATAATCAACACAGAAGGTGTTCTGGTAAGACCTCATATATTACAATGAATCAAATTAAAAGGACTTAATTCGAATCAAACAAAGATTACGAAAGGTAGCACGATGGTGCCTACCTAACTCACAAGACTCACATTGAAAATAAATAACAGATAATTATGGAAGAGCCTGTTGCAATTTTGATGAGACGGATGTCCCAAATGACAATATCATATGATGGGTGATTTTGTTGTAGAAGCTAATGATGTAAGATCCCAAGGTATTTCATCTTTAACAATCAGGTAGACTCCTTCGCCTTTCTCACATCCTAAATCAATCTTGTTCTCTGTTTGTAGGTCTTGAAAGGTACAGTGAAAGGGAAAGAATGTTACAATGTAATTAAGATATTTGGTAATGAAATTGATTTATAAAAGGTTAATTGGAAATTTGGGTATATAAAGAACTTTGTCTAAAGTTAACTGGGACGTAGCATGAATAGTGTCTTGTTTAGAAAAACTACTAGTTCGGCGATCTGCAATAGGAATAGATCTAATATCTGGTGATTGGGATATACGAGAGTAAAGGTCACGACTATCTGTTATGTGAGAGGATGTTTTTGAATCAACGATCCAAGAACTGTCCCTAGAGGCGAATAAACCAGAGATACCTAAGGTGGAGGTAGTGACATGTGATGTTATGGTAGGGGAAGACTGAGTCACTCGAAACCGAAGGAAGTGGACATTTTCCTCCTGAGAAAGTGTCACTGATGGTGCACTGGTAGTAGGAGTGGTTGTAGATATATGTTGTATTTTTGTAGAGACTTGTGTCCAATATGGTTTATCAAACTTCTTCTAGTAGCATTTGAGCTGTGGTTGGTGTGACAACAGTGCTCACTCTACCACTAGTTTGTTCACGACTTTCTCCTTGGCTAGAACTGCGATCATGACCATGATCACGAGTAGCAGTTATGGTAGAATGATTAGTGAAAGATGTAGATATGTCGGTAGAAACCCTAAGAACCTTAGTAAATGTGCTTTTAAGGTTGGGAGTAAAATTCATACTAAGAATTTGGCCTTGAATATGAGACGAGAGATACAGAGTCAATCTAGAAAGATAAGTTGCAACAGAAAGCTCCTCACGATATTGACATATCGTAGTAATATCTACAGATCAAGCTCATCTAGTAAAGTTCGTAGTAAACCAAAGTGATTTTGTACTGAACTGTCTTCTATTTTCTGAGTGAAAATTTGTTCGTAGATCTCAAAAATCTGAGAGATGTTCTTCTCATATCCATACATTAGCTTTAAGGTATCTCAGATCTTTTTGGTAGGTCTACATTGTGAGCTACTATGGGTTCAATGTTATTGACCAACCAGAAGACAATAGCTGTGTCATCTGCAAACCAGTTGTCATGTGTATTATTCTTTGCATCAGGTGGAGGCTGAGTCAAATGCTGAAGCTTGCGATGAACAGTCAGGAATGTCTTAAAACTCTGTGCCCATAACAAGTAGTTTTCCCCATTAAGTTTTCCTGAGGTGTCACTTAAGTTCTTGACAAGAGATTCCTTAGAGGTCATGTTGAATAATAAAAATCAGATCTGAAATAGCATTATCTAGGGGCAAAAATACACATTAGAAGCCTCCTCCAAGAGATGAAAAATAGGTGGATAGCTAGACCTGTCAATTCTTGACACGATATGATTACACAAAATGACATAACACGATACAATTTTGTTATAAATTTTTTTAGCTATTTTGAAATATTTATGTAATTCATGGTTGATGAACATAACTATATTTTGACACGATTATTATCTGATTTAACACGATTGGAATTGATTGAATCCAGTTAATACACGTTTAACATTAATAATGGATTATTAAGCATATTATTACCAAATTAAATACAAATATATTTTATATATGTTTAAAATTATTGTATTATTAGTAATTAAATATAATTTTTTCCAAAATACAAGAAATATTGGTGAAAAATAATAGACACGATAACACAATAAATCTAACACGATAGGTATACGACACGACCTAATTGACAAGTCTAT
The DNA here is from genome assembly GCA_024699735.1 of Posidonia australis. Taxonomy (NCBI): domain Eukaryota; kingdom Viridiplantae; phylum Streptophyta; class Magnoliopsida; order Alismatales; family Posidoniaceae; genus Posidonia; species Posidonia australis. Next base: position 13,842 of record JAMKQA010051438.1, on the reverse strand, counting down.
GGATAGCAACCACTACCCTTAGTGGTAGCAAGAAGAAGAAGATTCCGTTCTTTTCATGAGCCGTACATTAGTAGTAGTCACTGGATTAATCCAGTTGGTAGTAGAAAGACTTTCCCACACACTAATCACATATAGGTATGCGTAGGAGATGGTGGCAGAGGTTGTTGATGACAGAGAAGGGGCCGAGAGCCCTTTAGATCAGCCGGACAGGCCTAGAAAGGGCCTATCGGCAATAAATGGAGGCCTTACAGTAGAGGGGGTGGTTGGTTGGAGGTTTGATGGCGACAATGAGGTTGGAGGAGGCTGCAGGTGGCTGGATGGGAGTGGAGGAGGCCCAAGAGGGCCCTGATGGCGGCGAAAACCTGGCTTGGACGACTCGTCGACGCTTGGGTTGGGGACTGTGGAGGTTGGCGACTATGGGAGGGGGCTGGGTTGCTTCCATCGGCGTTGGAGATTGCTAGAGATGGTGTTGTCGACATTGGAGATGGAGGAGAAGGTGGATGGTGGCTAGGGTTCCAACCTTTGCTTTGAGATCATGTAGAATAGAGAGAAAAGAGTTGTGTATATTGATATTAGGTCAACAAGATACATATATAGGATAAAGATAAATGGATATTCAAATACCCTATTACCTTATAACACAATACTCAATACTCTCATAACCTCAACATTCTTTATGGTTACAAAGTACCAAATTTTGCGGCATGGTTAAGGAGGTGTGGTCTAATCCAATTACAGTAGGTTTGGTGGCGAAGAGAGTGGCATTGAAACTGAGGAAGGTGAAAGAAAATGTGCAGAATTGGATCACGGAGCACAAGAAGAAATAGATGAGAGAAAAAAAAAGAGATTCTGGTAGATATCCAAGAGCTGGATAAGAAGGCAGAGATGCTTAAGTTTACTCATGAAGAAAGGTGTTCGAGATCTGATCTTAAGTCTGAGTTGTGTCAGATTTTGAAGATAGAGAAAATGGATTGGAGGCAGAAATCAAGAGAGACTTGGCTGCAGCTGGGGGACAACAACATATCATATTTTCATAAATGTGCCAGTCAGAGGAGGAGAGTAAACATGGTCAGAAATATTCGTATTGGGTCTGAATGCTTTGAAGGAGATATTGCAGAGGTTGTAGTGTCAAAGCACTGCAGTCCTCTTTTTCGGAAACCAACAAATTGGCAGCCTAGATTGGTGGAGACTGTTCTTCCTAGATTGACTGTGGAGGATGAATGCTGAATCACACACAGATTCATTGCTGAAGAAATATAAGGAAATGTTTTTGCTATGAAGGGGGAAGAGGCACCGGGTCAGGTGGTTTTCCTTTAGCTCCTCTTTGGTTTTAGGAATGACACCCAGAATAACTTTAAAATAGGAATTATTATTTTGTTTGGTTGTGTAAAAATTAGAATAAATTTGGAATAATAATTCCTATTCTGATTTACTTGATTTACTTATTTCAGAATAGTTATTCTATGAAAGGTGGAATAAAGTTATTCTACTAATTTATTTTGATACATGTGTATATATCGTATGTTTATTTTTTATTTAAAATTTAATACATATATGATATGATGTATACATGCTTTAAAGTAGATATATATTTTGATAATTAAGTTGATTATTATTAATTTACATGTTTTCTATTTATTCCAACATTTATTCTGATACTTATTCACCTTTTCATGTCGACCATAATATTTCTTTATACATACTTATTCACTTTTAAAAGAAAATGGCCTCCTTTTCTCTTTCCATTGCCTCATAAAGATAACCCATAGCCAGTCTATTATCTGGTTAGATTCAATAATTAAATGGTTTGGCTTGGATCAATACAGTTTAGTTTGTGGTTTTGTCTAAAATTGAATCAAACCAAACCATGTGCACCTAAATCACAACCACCTGGCACCATCAGACCACACTGCCACCTCCCTATCACCACTTGACCACAAGTCCCAAACCTACTATAGAAGAGAAAGGGGGATGCAAAGATGAAGGAAGGTGAGAAGGTCGACGATAGCAGTGGTGTTGGCAATGATTGTTGTTGCTGTTCTTCATCATCATCATCATCTTCTTCTTCTCGTCATCATCTTGTCTTCTTGTTGTTGTTGTGGGGTTGTAAACCTTGGAGGAGAGAAGGTAGGAACGGGTGGGGAGTTGCTGAGTTGTTGAGGCATGGCCAAAATTATATGCAAACCCTTCTTTTTATGTTGGACACTTGTGCTGAACTTCTAATGTAAGCTCAAAACAAAAAAAAAAGACCTTTTAAACTTAGGATTTGTGATATTTCAAACCATTAACATATCACATATACATTACTTTATTTATTAATTAGTATTTGTGACGTCATGATGATATCATTGGTTGAACCTATCGAATTAGTCGACTGGATGCGAAAATGGTTCATCCCTGGGTAAGGTTCTGATAACATTAGTCCAACCACTTCTTTCACTTTATCCATCTCTCTAATTTCCTTCATAATCAAATTATGAGCTGCACATGGTGACCAAAACACAGTAGGATACTCCATCTCCAACATATAATTGTATTGCTTTTAGTTGAATTTTTAAGCGCAAAACACATGAAAGCTCAACATAAAAAGTCAATTTTCACTTCTGCACAATTTGTTAATGATGTTTGAATAATGAAGTCCCGGCATCTGCTTATGTCCAATAGAATCTACCATATGATTTTCTTCCTCAATAAGTATAATATAATGTGTTCTTAATAGTGATTTGAATCAGCAGACGATTGTTTGAAAATTATAATTGGTGTATTGAGGATAACTTTTATTGATAGTGAATCTTTAGATTAAAATTCTAAAAATATTATTTATATATTTGTATGCCATTAAGTTATTAACTAGTAAGTTTGGTGCCTAGACATAATCTTGGTGAAACATATTGCTTCTTAGTTGATGTAGGTGTTGTACTTGCTTGTTTTGCTCTCCTTGTTATCAATTGAAATTTTTTAGAATCCAACTTCATATTTCAAAAAAATCCCAGGCTAACAAGGTGCTACAATTATTGCCTTGGTTGTCTTGATGGCACACCTTGATGAAGTTGTTAACCTTCAAGGAAGATACTATTGATCTTATTTCTCTCCACCTTCCCTTTGATCAATATTTTCCCTTCACTTTCTGAGGCAAAACTACATGGTTCATAAAAGTGCTTACTAATTGTATCATCTTATAGGGTACAGGATGGCTGCTGGATGTGCACGTGATGCACTCCTGCAGAAAGCTGTGGATAACAGACAGGATACAGGTGATCTGTCATTTTCCTGAGTGCAGTTTTAGGGTTTTATGCAGCTGCTAATGTGGATGAACTTTTTAATACAGCTGTGTGATGGCACTTGTAATTGATTAAATCAACTACTTTATTTCCTTTCGATCCATGTATCTGATTTGCCCAAATTTCTTCCCTGTGCATTTGCAGAAAAGTTCAAGTCAGACTTGTTGAAAATTGCAATGACAACACTAAGTTCAAAGATTTTGTCCCAGGACAAGGAACATTTTGCTAAATTAGCTGTGGATGCTGTTTTAAGGCTCAAGGTAACCACTGAGTGTGCTCCATGCTTCGATTGAGAATCCACAGTTTGCAAATGCCAGTTATGATTTTAGAATGCCAGAAATGTAACGGCAGAAGTGTATTTTTAGTTGTCAAAAAATGGGCTCATAGGTTTTCTTTTTGCAAATTTGGCTGGGACAATTGCCCAAAATCTTAGTGATGATTCCTAGTAGTGCTAAAACCTGACGTGGATTTAGGTGCAAGCTGTTCCAATGAAGCAAAAGAGCAGATAGCATGGGACAAATAGGAAGAATAAATGCCACTGGATTTTGTACACGAGCTCTAATGTTTCTTGAGAATCTCCAAATTACTTATTCGTAGAATCTCTACGTTTGACCAATTGGCATGATTTACAATGTTCCTGCAATAGTGCATCTTTATATATTTTAAATATTGGATATGACTATGTTACTTAAATGTGCCCCAACTTTTAATTCTTTATGCCATTCTGTGCTATAGAAGTTTAGATCATATGAAATTTTGTTGTCATTGTTTGTAATATTAATTTCATTGTCATATATATAAGGAAACATTTTAAATGAAACTATTTTTGTTGTAAAGTAAATATTGGTTGCTCTAATGCCACTAAAGATTGCTACTTAAAATTAAATAAAAAGAGGGGATTTTTTTTTATAATTTTTCCATTTTGGTAGTGGATTTGAATTCACTCAGGTAGACATAATAATTTGCTTCATTGGTTCTCTTTCAAATACTGACTTGCATTGGAAAATTTGAAAAACAAAAATCCATCCACCAGCTTGTCCTCTTCAATCTCATGTTGCCTCTCTACTACACGAATATCTTGAGGTTATCCTTTCACATAATCACGTAGGTTGACATATGATGGTTAATATTCCTATTAGGATTTCCCGTTAACGTATAGCTCTTTCTTATATGATGCTGTAACATATATTATTTTATCCTTGCAGGGTAGCACAAATCTAGAGGCCATTCAGATCATCAAGAAAGCTGGGGGATCCTTGAATGATTCATTTCTAGATGAAGGGTAGCCTTCTTTATTATATAAATCTATTGATATATCATATAATACAACATTCCTGTTGCATTTATCGTCACATAACTTAACTGTCTACTTGTACTCCTTTGTAAACATACACAATAATTCATGTACTTTATCTTTCATTCAAGTATGCATCTTTCAACTATACATTTCTATTCTCGAATCATGTCATTTTTTTAATTATTAGATATAATAATATGAATTACCCTGATGGGATAAAATCCTTAGTATTTCAAAGCACTTTGTTGGAATTTTTTTACATCCTCAACATGTACCTTTCAGTGTCAATATAATGTTTTTGCAAGTACTTTTTCTTTTTAAATTCAAAATAATATCTGCATTTTTTTGATTGTAAGATTTTTTTAAAATGAGTTTGCCCTGATGAAAGAAATTCTTTTCTTTATAATTTGATCAACTTCCTAAAAAAGAATATATATATATATATATGGAATAGATAGAATGAGTCCAAGGACTCCTTTGTTTGAAGTGAGTCCCTTTTTAAACCTTTGATCATATGAAAAATCTAAACATTAGATATTGATCTAAATTGCCTATAAAGACTACAGATCAAAAATCAAGTCAATCCAAGACCTTTAGCTTAATAACTTGCAAAAATCCAATGGTTTCATATTAACTCGTAAAAAATATGATTCTATGAATACATTATTTATTGTCATATAAATTTCAAAATCACTTTATTTTTAATTAGTAAATATCACGATGAATGTTGATCAAATCCATCGTTTGAATTTCACATCTAATGGATGAATTTTTATATATGTATATAAATTCACGGGTCAAGCTTATTTTTATTTAGGAATTCTTATCTATCTACGATACCTGTAATTGAAATTTCGAAATTAATTGATTTTTTGTATGTTGGTTTTACATATGACATAGAAAATATCATATCTCATACGGATTATGAAAATGATATAGAAACTTAATTTACATAAAGTGAGTCCTTAGGCTCATTTTATCTTTTCCCTATGTATATATATATATATATATTGCTAGATTTAGAATTCTGTTCTAGTCTATTGCTGCTAATCATCTTATACCCACTTGAATATAATTTTTTTTACAGATTTATTCTTGACAAGAAGATTGGTATTGGTCAACCAAAATGCATAGAAAATGCAAATATTTTAGTTGCAAACACTGCAATGGATACTGACAAAGTCAAGATTTATGGAGCTCGTGTACGTGTTGACTCAATGTCTAGAGTTGCACAAATTGAGGCTGCAGAAAAGGAGAAAATGAAAGAAAAAGTACAAAAGATTATTGCTCATGGGATAAACTGCTTCGTCAATAGGCAATTGATCTACAACTTTCCAGAGGAACTGTTTGCCGATGCAGGCGTACTTGCTATTGAACATGCTGATTTTGATGGTATTGAGAGGCTTGCTCTGGTAACTGGTGGTGATATTGCGTCGACTTTTGATAATCCAGAGTCTGTCAAGATTGGTCATTGTAAGCTCATCGAGGAAATAATGATTGGTGAAGATAGGTTGATACGTTTTTCTGGAGTTGAATTGGGTGAAGCATGCACTATAGTTTTAAGAGGTGCAAGGTATGCATATATGCAACGTTTTCACCTTTCCATGGTAGTGGAAAACTTTATGCAGGACTTGTTACCTTTTAGTTTTTGTGATTCCAAGTGACTTATTCTTGAAGCATATTTTACAAACATGGTTGCTGTCCCATATAGATGGGAAAGCTAGGTGTTATTAAGTTTACTTGCATCAAGCCAACTTCTATTTTTTTGGTGTATGGGCACTGTATCCTGTTGATTTGCCTATATATGACACGTATTTAAAGAAATTATGAACGTAATGAAAATAACTTAAGTAGCTGTGTCATTGCCCCAAGCACAAAGATGATGATAGAGTATTATCCATTTGTTTGAATTGTGTTTAGGATTCATTTATGATTTGTCGACTTGACAAAGTTTTGTTTTACCAATGTAATGATAATCCCCTATTAGTTATCGAATTTCTCACTAAAGTAACTTTTAACTTACTGTTGGCAAATCTTTTAAGAATTCCCTAAAACAAGAACCAGTTTGGATGCACTAGGAGTAACTATGATAATCTATGTATATATGGCTAAAGAGCAACTTGTAGCAGCAATTCCAGTGTATTTTTTTTATGATAATTGGTGCACTTCCCCACCAGTCACCTACCTAACTTTGAACCATTAGGTCTTTCGCGCAAAAAATCGATCAAATAGGCTTTCCATTGATGTGCACATTCCTTTTACTGTTATTAACGGGCAAATTGCCCAGGGAATTTAAAATAGGCTATGCAGTGATTAGCACATTCCTACTTTGTATTAATGGGATATTCAGTCATATTTCTACCACACAAAAAAATATTTTTCCACCCTGTTGCCAGTTCTGTCCTAGGCAGGGACCATCTGAGCTTTGACAACTAATAATCCTACCATATGCTGGAGCACCTTGGAGTTAATTTCACAATTATGCTTGACGGTTAAATTTTTTAAACATGGTTCATTACTAAAGGTTAAATATTGTCTGATTGTGTTCTTGTGCTCAGCTAAGCATATTCGTCTCAGTTCCATTCACCATATCCATCTGAATGTGGTTTTCTGGATTTGTTTCTTGTACTGTTTCCTTTCAGTTTTCATGTGCTGGATGAAGCTGAAAGATCATTGCACGATGCACTATGTGTGCTGTCTCAGACTGTGAATGATAGCCGTGTTTTGTTTGGAGGTGGATGGCCTGAAATGTTGATGGCAAAGGAAGTGGATGAGTTAGCTCGGAGCACCCCAGGGAAGAAATCCCATGCCATAGAGGCATTTTCACGTGCTCTCCAGGCGATACCAACTACTATAGCAGACAATGCTGGTTTAGATAGTGCAGAACTCATTTCTCAGCTTCGTGCAGAACACCACATGGAAAAGACAACTGCAGGCATTGATGCTATATCCGGTGGTGTAAGTGGCAATAGATTATGATGCAATTATGATGCCTTTTTGTCTTAAATATGGTTAACAAGTGGTTCCTATTTCCTGATTTTTGGATTTTGATTTGATGTGCAGGTAGGGGACATGGAGAAGCTTGGGATATCAGAATCATTCAAGGTGAAGCAAGCTGTTCTACTTTCTGCCACTGAAGCTGCTGAGATGATATTGAGAGTTGATGAGATCATTACTTGTGCTCCTCGGAAAAGAGAGGATAGAATGTGAGTGGTTTCAAGTTTAACCTACCTGGGTGAAGAGGCATTTCAGTGAGATGTGCTTGGGATTATGTATATTTCAAGCGTTATCTATGTGGTAAATTCTTTTCCTCTAAGATTTGGGTGGATTGCGCTTTTGTATCTTAAGGCATGCGTGCACATTGGAATTTTTAGCCCTTTCTATTTATTTTCAAGAGAAAGGTTTTATTTAGGTTGATTCACAAGAGCCCACTGGTAGTTTTATTTTCTGGGAGTTTATTTGTTTTGAGTATTTTTTGTTTGCGAGAATACAAGAGACGTTTGGAGGAACCACAATCGTATGTCACTTGTCATTGATTCTTCCCATTATTACCAAATTTGGTAATAAGTTTGATCTACATCTGCAGCTGAGAAGTATTGTAATGAATTGTATGCCAAATAGTTCTTCCACCGGTTGTTTAAGGTACACGGGTGTGTCGGTCATCAGAAATTGAGAATCTGAAGTATGGATACCAAAGATAATGTATGCGAGAGCCAAGATGTACTCGTTCGGTAACACATTAGTTGCAATGCCCACACTACTGGATTAGAAACCGTACTGAACAGATGCCCTTAATTTACAGTCTCTTCTCTCAAAACAACTACGACCAAACAATTTCAACTAGAGTAAAAAGATTGTACGCAGCAAACAATTGATTGGACAAATACGTAAACATAATTTTGAAGAGAAGTGCTCGAAGTGAGGATTGTTTTATTTCTACCTCACTTTAAGATCTCAATTACAACTATCAAAAACTGATAGTGGTTGCTTTGGTTCAAGCATCTCTTCTCAACTTATTTTCTCGAGTACTCTGAAGGAATCCATGACTCGCCGCAGATCACTTTCCTCTTCGAAGAAAACATTTTCGGGCGTCTGTAGTCTTAGTTCGTACAATTGGTTATTTTCAACTCCTAGAACAGATAGGTATCTCCTGTCCCATTCCAAACGAGCTATTCTATCTTGAGGCATAACAGCCAACTCATTATTGTTTGCATAAGACTTGATATTCACCTGGACAAAGAGTGGGGCATATGACGTTAAGCTTCATATCCAAAGGTTATGTATCAGAATCGAGAAAAAGACCCATTGAAGTAGATAAAGGCTAAAAAAACTAGGAAAGGGTTCCAAAAAGACCATGAGAGAATATAATAAATGAACACGAAGGAATGCCATTTTACAAGTCTTCCACTAACACCATGACCAGTCAAAACAGACAGGGAGATGTTAGCTTTTGACAAGAAAAGGATTCGCTTTTCTGTGACAATCAAAGATGGAGTACAAGGGGTTTGGCCATAATCAGTAAAATGTCTACTAAAATATATAAATTTGTATGTGTGAAAAATGAAAAATCTATAGCACCAAGTTGAAAGGCTTACTTGCCACTTTTGATGTTATTCTCTGGATTAGAATTTTAGAAAAATTAAAAGATAGATTCATTTTTCAGAAACGTTAGTAATTCTAATAAAGTAATACCAATATTAACATCAAGTGCTACACTATCTTGGTTGTAATTGATTTTTCAAAAGAAAAAAAAACTGAAAATTGAAGTAACATAAATGCCAAGATTCTTGGCACTTTCGCAGTATACAAGCCGAAAATAAGTTCGTGTGATATTTAAATATTACCTCTACTTGATAGTATACTTTCCCGTCATCAGCAACTCTAGATGATGTAGAAAGTATGCTTGATTCACGACGAACACCAAGTCTTGTAGACATGAATTCAGTTAAATATTGTCTAAGAACTTTTTCTCCAGCCTTCTCTGGTGGCCCCAGATCTTCAACGCTTTTGTATCTTGAGGATGAGGGAGAGGATAACTCTACAGAGAGATTTTCATCCAGAACAAAGGGATCTCTGAAAAATATATCTGCACCTGCACCTCGAACCTGGATCCAGTTTTTCGGATAGATGAATGTGTAACCATCATAAGTATCCAAATGTTCCCTGAATCCAACCGAAGCTTCTGCCCTGGAAATTTCATTTGGACCCTTTTGAGAGAATATAAGGCTTGACATTATGAGAGCCATCAAATTTCTCCTGGGTACTGTACAATCTTTAGTCCATATTGTAAAATATGTTTAAGGCAAAAGCTAATTGTAAAATATCTATGAAATAATTAACTTTAAATACTAATGAAGGACATATAATAGTGCATAAGTAGAACGTAATGCTTCTACTAATCTACTTCACCAACAGCTCTCAATTACGACTTTTATTATCAAAAGATTCAGAAGATCAACTGGTACTTGTTCAGCTATCTACCATATATACGGGAATCGGTGATCAAGAAATTAAAATTTTTAATATAGTAAAAAAAAAAAAAAGGGACAACATAAAAATGTCGATGACTTCTCTTAAAAGCAATAACTACAATATAAATTGTGACATAGCAATTACAAAATCATACAATTAAATGAAATAAATTGAACACAAGGTACATGCTAAAGCAAAAAAGAGAGTCCAAGCTAAACTTTTAGTAGCTAAACAAAAGATTCAAAACAGATACTACAAATATAGTGATTTATTCATGATGGAGTTGGAGCGTTACAAGTTAAAATCCTATAATAAACACATAAATTTAAAATCCTATAATCTAAATAAATAAAGAAGGGCTGCTATCAACAGAAATAATCAGTGCTTAATCGGCTAAGTAGGTATAAATTGCTCCATCGATTATATGGCACTGTTTTTGGATAATCCCTTTTGAGTGCATACTAGGGTCGGTTGGCCAATAAGATGAACTTTGTACCAAATCATTATTGTTATACAAGAAAACCAGATATCTCATTTCATCAAAACAGGAATGTAATCGGTTCTGATAACGTAAACCAGTAATGTACCTCGTGAGTTTATAATTTTATCAGACAGTCAACCTTGTACGTAGATTGCAGATAAGCCCAAATTCTTTGTTGAAAATAACTGATGTCCTAGACAATCTACAATCTCATTTTGTGTTGCATATTTATCCAAGAACAAATAGTTCTTATTTGACATAAACTGAATCAGAATATATTTATCTCAGTGCTTCATCAATCGTCACTAGAATGAAACTGAAATTTTGAAACGTTAGTCGACACTGAAATGGCTACAAGTAATAACAACTCTTATTTCACATACACAAAGAGTGCCAAGATGAATTCATTTAGAACTTTCATGACAAAATTGTGGAGGAGCCAAAGACAACCACTTATAAGGAATAGTACAGAATCTACAACGAATTAGAGAAAGCCAGAGAAAGAGAGAGAGAGGATATATAACCTCGCTCAAGGGTGGGATTGGTGTGGTTGGTGGAGGCGTGGAGGAGGCCGGTGCAGGCGCGTCGGTGGCGGGAGCTCCACGTGGGTTCCGTTCCCACACCGATGAGTGGTGAAGGGAGAAGCCGGAGTCGAGGTGGTGGTTCCGAGGAGAAGCGGGGATTGGGGATGGATTTGGCCACCAGCACGGAGACGGAGGCCATTAGCAGGGCTCTTCAGCTGGTTGCTGCTTGAACCACGAAACCAAACGCCAGAAGAAACAATCCGATATACGAATTCTTCTCCTCTCTCATCTCCCCCGACTCTTTCCCGAATGGGTGCTAGCATTCGATAAACAGCACGTGATTCGCACGTGGGAAATAGAGGAATCGCAAGAGTAGCAAGGAGCTACTCTTTGTTTCTTTTGGTTACCCAACTATCGCTTGGATTTCCTCGCTTAACTTCGCTTGGGTTCCTTCTTGTGTTTGTTTTTGGGTTTTTTTTCCCATCTTTCCTTTCGTCTTAAGCTTCGTTCACTTTGAACATCTTGGTACAATGTCTTCCTAATTAGTGGTGTGATCATGTTAACTGAATCATCTGAGTAAAAGCACACGAAGAACTTTGATAAGGTGACGGTGAGACGATGAATCCGAAAATGGATATTCGACTCAAAAATACTATAAAAAAAAGAAAATAATAAAGAAAAGAAGTTACCATTTAGTTTTTTAAATTGGAAAGACAAGGAAAATTGGATGTGATAAAACGTTGGAAAAGGATGTAAATGAATGTGTGTTTGCTCTGTACTAATGGGATGCAACACTTTGATTATCGCAAGCCAGAGAAAGGATAAGGACTCCTGTTATGTATGGAGAAGGTGTTAGACACCCTCATGTGTCTAAGAAATCGATCTTTTTAGGCTAATCGCTCGTTTATGTGTCGTTAATGTAAATACGTGCTCACCTACGCTTAAGAATGTATGCTTGCTAATCCTAGGATGGATGCTACATGTCATGCCAATGTAAGTGTGAGTGGGATAGAAACTTGGACGACAAGAAATCATCCGAGAAATGAGAAACACTTGGAGCGAAAATCGTACAGAAAATGAGAAAACTATAAATGTTTGTGAAAATTAATAAGGAAAAATAAACGTTAATGGGGCCAATATAGTCATTTGTATGTCAATTAATATACGCCATTGGACAATGAGAAATCAAAAATCAAATTGCAATATAAATGGGAAAAAACATGGAATATTGCATGAGAAACAAAAATGTATCAAGGAAAACTATGTAGGCATTAAGATGCCAATTAATGTACGCCTTTGGACGATAAGACCTATGTTGAAGATCAAAATCATACTAAAAACTTAACGTGATCAGAAGAACAAAAGAAAATCAAAACAAGGAAGCAAGACAAGATTCTGTAATTGTCTGAATCTTGGGCCTCCTGTCGAAAATTCTTGCTAGTGTTTTTTGTTGGCAAGAATTGTCAGCAAGAATCGTAATGATGATCCATCTGCAAGAATTGCTGACACGATCCGTCGAGAAGAACCATGTGGCCCTTTGACAATTCAGAAAACAAGACTCGATCGAAAACTAGATCAAATCAAATCGAAATACTTAAAGCTTGATCAACAAAGCAAGAACACAATCAGAGGAACAGACTTATGCAGACAAAGCACGAAATTAGTCTCCGGATCTTCCCTCCCGCCAAGCTTGTCGGCATGAGTGCTGATCGGCCATGTTGTAAGGCCAGAAAGCTTAGTGGAGGTTTGGCGAGGCCAGGAAGATGAAGAGAATGCTCAGGAAAAGCAAGAGCAGACCACAAGTAATAGAAACATGCATGTAGAATTCAAAGTAGAACTTTGGATCTCCCCTATCCATCTCATCAGAATGCACGTTGGTCGGTTTTGACAGAAGCCATTGGGCCATGGAGAGCTTCGATGTAGCAAGGAGAAGGAAGAGAATGCACCAGAAAAGCAAGAACATAAGTAAAAGAACAGAATTATGCATTCAAGCTAATCTACGACACTCCAGATCATTCTTCCTGTCTACCTCTTTGGAACGCTCGTTGGTCATCCATGATTGAGGTCGGCGAGCTCTTCTTGAGGTCTAGGAGGTTTGAGTAAGGAGGAAGGGATCCGGAAACAGCAGCGGAGCAATGCTAGCTAATCAAGATTTTGCTAGGATCATTCCCCATCTCTTGCCACTAATGCCAGTTGTGCTTAGGTGAGAAGCATGATCTGAAGTTGCTGCGGCACGGAGAAGAGTGAGCGCTAACGCCGTGACATGTTCGAGTGGCTTCCAGAGGTCACTAGACCAATCTAGAACTCATGCACGCCACGACCAAGGGGAATCACTTCATACTCGACAATCCTCGAGAGCACGAAAGAGAGGGAAGAAGATGAGGTTATGAGACGCCTCAGCTCACACACACATAGAAAATGCTTCTGGACAAGACTAGAGGTAGAGGCTTACCTGTGGAAGCTCAGCGACTAGACGATGAAGCTGTTGGATCATCTAAGTGGGTCTAGAGCAATCTGGAGTTGGAATTTGAGCTAGAAAGTGAAGGAGCTCCAAGCGATGCCCCCTCTCGCATGGAGTGGAGGAGTTTAAATAGGCGAGCGACTTGAATTGAAGCCGTGGATTTGTAACTGTGACCGTCCGTGCCCGACCCGGAGGGAGGGGGAAGGGGAGGAGATCACAGCCATGCCAATGATGGTGAAGGCGCAAGGATAAAAGAAAAGAAAAGGGAGTCGCCACCTAGTCTTTTAAGGGAAAGACGAGGAAAACCACAAAAAGATGAATGCATG